>OMKY01004003.1:4910-15197 GCA_900302395.1 Bregmaceros cantori
CTAACCTTTGGAACTTATTACCTCCCCAAAACTGCTGCTCAGATATAATGACGACCATAAAGCAGACATGGATGCCAACACTACACGCTCTGAGGGATGCTACTGTCCCGAAGGAACCACTCTCTTCAACACCGTCTACGATCAGTGTGTCCTCTCCTGTGGTAAGTGGATATCACAAATTGTGTAATAGGGTGGATTGCCCTAAAGTGGGCCACTGCCTAATAAGGGGCACCTAAGTTCCAGTGGCTCTGGCTCCTCCCTAAACTAATGAATGTCAGTGAATCTATGGGAAAAGTGTCTAACATTAAGTTCAAATGTTCAACACTACATTTCACTGTTTCACATTAGGTGAACTTACTGTCCCAAATTAGGAAGTTGCAAAATAGGGCCCACATTAGAGCAATCCCCCCTATATCACACACTCCAGGTCAGAATTGGTAACTAAGTAGAAATAATCTTTCTATTTTCCAAGTACTTTGTACTTTTAGTAGTATGTATTTCCCTGACAACTTTTTAGTTGCCAAGGAGTTACTTTTGAGTATCTCAGTACATGTAGTTTTTACTTCTACTTGAATAGATTAGTACTTTGTATTTGTATCTCTAAGTATTTTTTTTTTTTTTTTTTTACAAATGTAGTTAACTTTTAATCAAGCAATCTGGCTACTTTATCTCTGCTGCCGAGATGTGTTGGTAGCCGTGATGTTCTGCCATCTCTACTAAATAATTGTTTATTCAATCGATCACTGTAATGATCTGTAATGTGTCTCTACTACACGTTGCAGCTTGCAGTTTCGTACACACTTTCCATAGTTAAAATATAATGGAAACTTGGAAAGTAAATCCTCTTTTGCTTATTTTTATATACTCTGGTAATTCGAAACAAGAAAATTATCTACACATTCACCGATGGTGTGTTTTCCTAGCACAGAGTCCGTCCTCAAGTCTCTTTTACTGATCTCTGGCTCTCGAATGCAGCAATCATTGCATCAATCTTTTGTCCACCGACCATTAATTAATAATGTCTTCCATTGTTCTCCTCTAGCCTGTGTTGGTCCTGATGGTCGACCCAGACAGGTAAGGATTGTGTTGCTTTTTGGTGCCGGATCAGTATGTTTTAATGTAGAAGTGTACAACTTAGGGTGACCAGATAAATTCAGGACAGTCCCGAAACCTAAGCTTTTGTCCCGAATCCCGAATCTGGCTGTGCGTGTCCTGAAATGTAAACTTGTACCAAATAATAACTTTTCAACCCAACGTCAAAAATGGTCAAAATGTCTGGGAGTTTTGGGCATGATTCCAAAAAAAGGGCTGGTATTCAATAAGTTAAAAAAGAACAAAAAATGTTATCACGTTAACACGAAGGATCAGCTGCGGCGAACGCAAAGCCATTACACCCCCGACATGCCATGTTTCAGGCGTACAATTACAGTCTTTAGCAGAATGCATTTTCTGGCTCTTCAGATATTTTCTACAAAAAACCGGAGTGTCCTGAGGAAACCCACACAGACACGGGGAGAACATGTAAACTCCACACAGAAAGGACCTGTACGGGTTGGGATTCGAACCCAGGACCTTCTAGCTGTGAGGCACCAAGCTAACCAGTGCGCCACCGTGCCCTATGTACCCTATATAGTGCACAGAAAGTATCCCACAATGCACTGCAAAAAGTAGTGAGCATCGAATGTACCCTAGACAAGGCAATACAACCCATAATGCATTGCGAGACGTTTTAAAAATGACCTAAACTTAAAAAAAATGGACGGCGGGAGTAAATAGTGACCGACTGCAGCAAATAATTATAAATGTAAGTACTTTGGACTTTTTCTGATGATTGTCGAATTTTATATATCTTTTTTTAAATTATATTCAATAATAATTTTGACGGCGCCAAATCTAGTGTCCGAAATCTCGGCTGTTGCCGTGGAGTGGACTATAAGTGAGTGCACTATATGGGGGATAGGGAGTAGGGGATAGGGAGCGATTTCGGACACAGCCATTAATCAAATGAAATGTCCTCATTAACCAACTAACTTCTCCACTAGTACGGTGATGAATGGACGACCAACTGTCAAAGGTGCCGCTGCGACAACTTCTCCCTCAGTGTCCAGTGCGTGCCAGTGACCTGCCCCACCCTGCCCGAGCCTGCCAACTGTACGCAGCCAGGCTACGTGCCCGTCAGCCGCATGGGGGCATGCTGCACTGAGGAGATATGCGGTGAATTGGGGGAGCATTTGGGGGGCACATTCCGAAATTGCCTTTGCTTACAAAATGTGTAGGCATTTTTAAATTTGGCCATTTCTCTTTCTACTCTCTTGCAGGGCTTCGAACCGGTTCATGTGCATGTAACTCCACCCAGCAATGCATGCCCAATGGTTTTGTGGATTTCATAACGTTCCGTTTCTTCAACAACAGTTGAAGAAATCTTTTCTAGTTTCCGTTCCTCGTAAAATCCCCTAAAATTCTGTTCGTTTTCGTTTTTCGTTTTCGTTCCTTGAACCGGTCCAGAGCCCTGGTGGCTACTTTGTCTTCTGACTTCTCACGTCACTCTCCCGACAGAATGCAAGCCGTCCACATGTGCCATGCCTTCTCCTTGTGCCACGGGATACTCTAACAATGTTACCATGTCGGTTGGTAACTGCTGCAAAACCAACAACTGTGGTGAGTACATTTATGAATTTCAGTATTCTCATATCCTAGTAATGAGGTCCACACATACATCAGATCCATGCTTTATTTATACACCTGTATGCCTCTACAGTTCCTAAGGGTGTGTGTCTCCACAACGGTGCAGAGTACGAGGTAAGCAGAATTTCTACGCTAAGTAAAAAGTGGCAGGGCTTGAAAACGAAATTGTTTTCAAAAGGTTCCGTTTTGAATGGTTCAGGCAGGCCTCGGCTTAACTGTTCCGCCACCAAAATATCGGTCCTGAACCGGTTTTGTTCGCTCTTAAAGTTCCTTATATTGTGCAATGTTACGTTTTTAGTTTTTAGTTAGATACAATTCCGTATAATTCTGTTTGTTTTCAGTTTTCGTTTTCGTTCCTTGAACCGGTTCAGAGCCCTGCATAGCGGTGTACAAACCTTGCTTGACATTGTAAGTGGAAGTCTGTTATAGACAGATGTAATGACTTAGAATAAGTCAATATATTATGTGTTACGTTTGTGTGTGTGTGTGTGCCTGTGTATTTAACTGTGTGAATGAAGGGATGGAGATTAAATTGTATTTAACACACACTCTCTGTTGCCTCCTCAGCCTGCCTCTAGGGTTCCTTCCACTAACCCCTGTGAAAAATGTAACTGCACTGACAAAGTGGACCCGAACACGGGGCTTTACCTGGTCAGGTGTAAACCTTCCAACAACTGCAGCGGCACCTGCAGAGAGGTACGGCTTCCCCCGCATCCTCGTTTCACACACACTGTGCAAGGTGCGACGGCATCCAAGTGATCCCTGCCGCTATACGCACATGGAAATCAAGAAATTCTATGGGTGTAACGGTTCACTCGCCTGGTGAGCCAGAACCAACTAACTGCCCACGCATCGCACGTGACTCGAGCGAACATTGGGTCTGGTCTCGTATCAATGGGTGTGCCGTGTGATGGAGGGGGGAGGAGTATTATTTTTTTAAAATCAAAGTTATCCAATCACAGCAAAGTAGGCGGAGCAAGTGACGTTATTAACGACGCTGCCCACGTGGAGCAGGGGGAGATACGTCTCGATGCGTTCGACAACAGGCCAGCCTGGCTATTTGCCAAGCGTCATTCAGCTGGTATTTGTACAGCGCTGTTAGCGACTCCTCGGTCACTAATGGTTTCGTACCCAGCATGCCCCGCAGCACCCGGCCGGGGTGGCACCATTCGCTACACTGCTCCCCTTCCACAAGGCTTCCGTCCTTGGGAGCCCAGCTCCCTATACAAGTGTCCCCCACCATCTGGCCGAACGCAATCCCACTTCTGACACCATTGTAATGATGGCGCGACCCCGCGTGGAGGAGGGGGGTAAGTACGTCTGGATGCGTTCAACAAGAGGCCAGACTGGCTACTTGCCAAGCGTCATCCAGCTGGTATTTGCACAGCACTGTTAGCGACACCTCGGCCACTAATCGTTTCGTACCCAGCATGCTCTGCGCGGCGGCAGCATTCACTACAGTACCAAGCGCCCATCGCAGAGAGCCCGCCTCAACCGGACTCTGAAACACCTGATAATCTGACTTGTTGGAAGTGCTCAACACCAGACCCAATTTTCATTCTAGTCGCGTGCGATGTGTGGGCGATTTGTTGATTATGGCTTGACAGCCTAGCGGTTCATGCACTGAACCGTTACAGTGTAGAGCTTTCGTTTTGTTCCGTCATGCGTGCTGCGGTCCAGAACCCACATTGTCCAGTGGGCCGTGGTGCTTTTTCTTACTGTAGTTCAACCACTAATCAAGAGGAGTGATTCTTTATGGAACTTTATGAGCGAGATGTTTGAAGGGCATTGTGTGCTGTTCAGCTGGACTCGCTCCAAAAACAACAATGAATAATGTATCATGTATACAAGTAAGAAGACGGAAACAAGAAGACGAAAAATAAATGAACTTTATCAACTTGAAATATAGTTAAATTTAGGGCGCGCCCTCTAATATAGTTATTCTTTACAATTATATTTGTGCAGATTATTTCATACGTTGATACCTGTCTCTGTGTTTGTGTACATGTGTTTGTGTGTGTGTTTGTGTATATATATATGTGTGTGTGTGTGTGTGTGTGTGTTTGTGTATGTGTGTGTGTTTGTGTATGTGTGTGTGTGTGTGTTTGTGTGTGTTTGTGTGTGTGTGTGTGTGTCTGTAAAAGGGCTATGAATACGAGAAAGTTGAAGGCAAGTGCTGTGGGAGGTGTGTGCAGAAGGTCTGCATTCTCACCATTAATGGAACAGAGCATGTCTTGGAGGTATGTCCATAGCACAATTTTAACACATTATTATTTATTCATATTTCCTTCAAAATATATAAATATTTCAATATTGTTGTAAGTTATTCAATCTAACGATTGATGTTAGTAGTGCATTAGTAGACAAACAGCATCGCACTTATTACATTTTAAAACTAATGCTCATGTTCATGCTAATGCTCATGATATATGCATCATATTATTATCATAATCTTAAAATAATCATATTATAAAAATTAGTTAGTCCCACACAATTTTAGGTGCAATATTTTTTTTATTGGGGGTTAGGCAAGAAGGAAAAAAAACTATTAAGACCACATAACCCGATGGCGGAAATTGTGCTGTGTTTTAATTCTTTTAACAGTTGAACCTAATGTTTGCTTTTACCATAGTTTCACTAACATTCAATAGTTTAGGGAGGAGCCAGAGCCACTGGAGTTTAGAGACTATTTCCGGTTGTGCATCAATCGAGCTTTCACTGTCAGTCATCAAGTCCCATGCATCTGGGGCTCCACCATGTGGACAGACGAGGAAGCGAACGTAATGCCGTTTTAAACCCAGTTTCACGTTAATACAATTTCACTGAAGTTTGAAAGTCCACCAAATATATTTTGTATTAACTATATATCTAAACTGCCCAAGATACGGAACTTTAAGAACGAACAACATTTTTGCATTCCAAACCGGTTCAGGACCGATATTTTGGTGGCAGAATGGTTCCGAGAACGAAAACGCTAAACATAGGCCTACCTGAACAGTTCAGAACGGAACTTTTAAAAGTAATTTAGTTTTCAAGCCCTGGTTGTACCCATTGTTATGGTCGTTTTTAGGTGTTTCTGATTCTATGTTTTTCTCTATAGAAAAACCAGACATTCTCACCTCCTGGTGATGCCTGTAAAGAATACAAGTGTGACCCTACGACCATCCCGCCCACCACCACAGAGACAACGCACAGGTGTCCCGCATACAACCCTGACGACTGTGTGCCAGTGAGTGTCCGACTCCGACACCACAGAACGTTCGCTCTGTCCGAAATCACTGCCTATCCCACTACATGGGGCGGGCGGTAGGGGTGTACGAATTCTCCATGTACCCTATATAGTGCACTGAAAGTATCCCACAATGCACCGCAAAAAGTAGTGAGCATCGATGTACCCCTAGACGGAGCAATATAACCCATAATGCATTGCGAGACGTGGAGTAAATAGTGACCGACTGCAGCAAATCGTTAACATTGTAAGTACTTTTTACTTTTTCTGATGATTGTTGAATTTTATAATTATATTTTTTATAATTATATTTTATAATAATTTTGACGGCGCCAACTCTAGTGTCCGAAATCTCGACCGTTCCTGTTGAGTGCACTATAAGTGAGTGCACTATATGGGGGGTAGGGAGTAGGGGATAGGGAACAATTTCAGACACAGCCACTGTTTATTCTCCAGATCCACAGCAAATGTTTTGCTCCAGCACGCGGCCACATTTGTGTCAGCTACGACGAGGATCAGGGCCGCAGGAAGTGTGGTGCGCCGGGTGCTTCAGCACCCCCCTCTAGTAGACGACAGACGCAACTACAACACTATTTTTCCCTTAGGTAGTTAGCACAATTGATTGAAAGCTGAGTAGCATGAAAACACGTCAAAACACGTCACTGGGAACAGGGGCTCTCGAGAAAAACAAGTCAAAACACGTCATTTGGGAGCGAGTGGTATAGACAGTAACCATGCACACTAGAAAGAGCTACAGGGAGGATGACATTGCGAGAGATTACAGATTAGAGAGATTACTCTCTACAACTACTTCATTAGTGTAGATTCTGCTGAAAATGTATTGATTTTTTTTTTCATGGACTGTATATAAATACGGACGCCGCATTTGCTTCAGCCATCATGCCAACTTCCGTTTGCTTCTGCTAGTCGAGTGGGCGGAGTCGACTACCAAAAGCACGGAGCCGATGGGATTTACAATAGCCAATATACCAATTTTAGCAGGCTGTTTAACCTATTTAACGATTGTTTCTAATTGATGTTTTAATGTATATAGTCGGGATAATTAACGGTTAATTGTGTGAGGGGGGTCATAATTTCATCTCCCATAGGATCCCATTCATTCTGACTCTGTCGTTGGCGCCCCTAGCGGACAGTACCACCAGAAGAAGTTACTTGTGGGTTGTCTCTCTCTCATATACTGAAAATGTGATGAAAGCAATGGGATGACGTCATGCACACTGCGTCTACTTTATATACAGTCTGTTTTTTTTTCAAAGTAAAAATGTAAAATAAAACACACTTTTACCTAAAGGGTAGAGATCTGCAGATTCCATAATAAAACGTGTAAGACTAAGCAATATTTGGCCCCATCTGCTCAATGCCTGGTGTTTCATATCTAGCTCCTGTTCCTCAATGTGCATTTCAGTATAAATAGAATCTTTTAACACCCTTTTGTATTCCATCCTTTCCTACAGGGGACAGAGGCATTTGATGTGCGGGGATGCTGCAGGTCATGTGAGTGTCAGATTTTCTTTGGTGAGGTTTCTCATTACCTGCATTGGGGCTGCGCCGCGAACAGGTTATGTTTTTGGTAGCGTTGGTTGATTTGTCTGTCCCCAAGAGAACTGAAAAAGTTGTTCACGGATCTGAATGAAATGTTGTAGTTGTTGGAAATGACACAGGGAGCAATCGATTACATTTTGGTGCATTTCTGTAGCCTATAAGTAACATAATCATACTTAATCACCAACTTACCGATAGATCGCTGTCCGGCTTGCCACAATCAGGTGACCAAACTTGCGGGTCGCTGGTGGCGTTGGGTAGTATAGGTGGCATGTTCGTCGATGGCGTCAGTCGCTACTACGAGCACTTGCATTGATAATGGGTTGCTACACATACTGCTAGCACTAAAAGTTTTTTTTTTGTACCACTACTGTGCAGGTTTGCAATCTCTGAGTTTGTTTTTAATTCATTTCCAGATAATAACAATAATAATATATTTTAGATACTTTAGAATATATATAAAATATATATTCTATTCTATATAAAATATATTTTAGAATATATATTAGAAATGTTCTAATAGCCACTCTGGCTCTCCGACCACAAGTTTGAAATCATCTCATATTGAGTGGTCCTCCCGTTATCAGCTGTAAGCCATAGTGCTAAACTCCCAAATTCCTCTAGCTTTAACAATGGAGGTGTGTCTACACTGTACAAATTACATTAAACTCTCTCAATAGCAACCGTTTTCACACGTGCATTGTTGATTAACGTCTGTGAAATATCCAAATATATTTGTGTGTTGTGCAGGCGTGCTAAAGCAGAAATGTGAGAAGTTGACAGAGTCGGTCTTCCTGGATGTGGACGGTTGCACCAACGAGACGCCTGTGAATATCACCTACTGTACAGGCAGATGTTCGAGCAACTCACGGTATGAGGGAGTCTAAGTCCTTTGGATTGTCACTATGGCTGTGTCCGAAATCGCTTCCTATCCCCTACTTCCTATCCCCCATATAGTGCACTTACTTATAGTCACTATAAGCGATTTCGGACACTAGAGATGGTGCCGTCAAAATTAGTATAAAATATATAATTTATAAAATTCAACAATCGTCAGAAAAAGTCAAAAGTACTTACATTTATTACAATTTGCCGCAGTCGGTCGCTATTCACTCCCGCCATGTCATTTTTATTAAGTTTAGGTCATTTTTAAAACGTCTCGCAATTCTTTATGGGTTATATTGCTCCGTCTAGGGTACATCCGATGCGCACTACTTTTTGCGGTGCATTGTGGGATACTTTCAGGGCACTGTATAGGGTACATGGAGAATTCGGACACCCTTACAAAATGGCATGCACCCCATATAGTGCACTATATAGGGGATAGGGAGCGATTTCGGACACATCCTTTAATTTTTCGATTGTTTTTTGTGATCTTCCCTTCCCTCTCCCCTAAGCAGCACGCTGGATTGCTCGCTCAAATTCAAGTTAAATCATTGTTTTAATTTTTCTGAGCAGTTCCGTTAACCTCGTTAATTTTTAAATTTTTATTAGATAGGATTAAATCTGAAATGGGTTGGAGAGGGAAGTGGACATGGGGCCATGTTGCTGGTGTGGGGAATGGAACCCACGTCTGTCCAAGACATTGCGGCATATATCCACTTCACGGTGCTCTAGCCTAATCAACTTAACTACTGGGAACAGTCATTTTCTTGAGTTCATCCCGTGCTTTTAGGTGTGTGAACTCAATAATATTGTCATTCTCACCACTTTTGGACATAATAAAATGCAACACAAATGTGAATACACCCAAAAATCAATGAATGAGATTTTATTAAAATAACGTTCAAGAACGTTTTTGAAGCACGTTCTTGTACGTTATTTTAATAAAATCTCATTCATTGATAGACTTATTGGACATTGTGACAGGTCTAACTGTACGACACGATAATAAAACAAATATCTGGATCATTAACTAATGGCATTGAATGTCGAACATGTGGCCCCCTTGCAGGTACTCCGAGAGGAACCTGCAGATGCTCCGTCAGTGTAACTGCTGCACGGAGCTGTCCGTGGTGGTCCGCAGCGCTGTGCTCACCTGTATGGACGGCAGCCAACTCACCGAGACGTACACGGAGGCCAGCGCCTGTGGCTGTCGGGAGTGCCAGTAGTGCACATAAACTTCCTTATTTGCGGGCGGATTGGTCTCAAGTGGTTTTTTTTATTTTATTTTAACGGGGACAGTGCACATTGATCAACATGTCAAAACATGTTAATGAACCACAGTTAGCCAAAGGCCTGGGCAGGTGAAAAGGTGAGAACTATAAAACCACTCATACAAAGATAATAAAAACAGAGACAATTTTTTTACCGACAGTTAGAACAGTTATGTGAATTAAGGCCGCAACTAACAATTAATTTTGATCATCGATTAATCAGCCTTCATCAAAATAATCAATTAAATGGTTCATTTTCCTTATATTCATTATTCCTTATTTTTACTATGTTTCATAATTATGAAACATTAAAGTTTGCAATATTAATATTACAACGTTTTTTTTGCTGTTTCACCATCTCCATTTCATAATATCATGAAAGAGCCTACTCTTCCATGCTAAATTATGATATTTGGGTTTTCATGCAAGCTTACGTGTTGTCTCATTAGGGCCTTGACACTGGAAAAATTGCATCGGGAACAACAAATATTCAAAACATTTGAACAAAGAATAGGCCAAACCATGAAACGAATAATCGCTGCCGATTAATCGATCATCAAATTAGTTGCCGATTATTTCAATAATCGATTATCATCGATTAATCGGTTGCAGCTCTATTTCAGTTGCACTTTTTTTTTTAAACATTATTTTTGA
>OMKY01004003.1:15217-25956 GCA_900302395.1 Bregmaceros cantori
TTTCATGCAAGCTTACGTGTTGTCTCATTAGGGCCTTGACACTGGAAAAATTGCATCGGGAACAACAAATATTCAAAACATTTGAACAAAGAATAGGCCAAACCATGAAACGAATAATCGCTGCCGATTAATCGATCATCAAATTAGTTGCCGATTATTTAATCGATTAATCGGTTGCAGCTCTAATGTGAATGAAATAGATACGATCAGTGACTAGACCACACACTGGGTTTGCTTTAGCCATTTTTGCACACACCTCAATTTGGATAATTGGTTGTTTTCCCTTATTTGAAGAGGGAGACTGGTTCCACTAGTGGTCGGCTCTGACAAGAGAACTTTCCTACTAAATGTAGTACACCAAGCAGGCACTTCACATTACAGATATATATTTAAGTCATCTCGTTGGCCGGATTAAATGCAGATTAATCTTCGACACCCCTGGGTAAGGTCTACCGTTTTGTTTTCAGCTAATATCGATTCTCTGTTTTTTGTTTCTCCCTTGGCAGGCTTACGCATACGATAATATACGGCATTACACAGTCTATTGCATCTGTAATTTGTTGTGCAAATGTTATAATAAAGCATTTAAAAAATAAGTCTCCCTGTTGATCGGAAATGTACTGTGAGTTCATAAGCTCCAACAAGTTGCCACTTCTTCAATGTCACCACTTCCTGTCGAAGCGTTTGCCTCCCGAAAGTCAAATAGAGATTATGTTGTAATGCGAAATAACTAATTGTGAGGTACACAAAGATCACCTCAAGGAGCTAGTCGGCTCAAATAGACCTATGTAATTAAATTTCAAATTATATTAATATATGAAACAAGTCCAAAAGAGGTGCCATTCAGTGGTTTCCAAAAGTTCTAAATTTTAATACCATAAATAATATAATCAAAACGTGAACATTTCCAAACACATCAGATCAGAGCTGGACAGTGGCTGACATTGTAATAGATAAAGATACTTGGTAACCATGTTCAAAACACATTTTACTGCTTCTTAGAGCTCTGTGGTTCGGGAGATAATAGTTAGCCTTTTCTCATAAATATTAAATACCAATCTATAAGTATTATAACTTTAACCACACTTAATTCGAAAAACTGAGTATGTTTCATTTCAGTGTCAAAAAAACGCCCGTCCGTCGATTCATTCTTTATGCGAGACATGTTTTTTACAACAACACACACCTTCCGTTAAGTGTCTCGAACAAGCGTTTGTCCTTTCCAACAAGATTAAGAGGCGCGCAACTATGGCCGCAGCAGAACAAAGTTAAGGCGGTAGCCATTCAAGCAGACAAGATTAAGTGGAAAAACCTGTTTCAAACATTTTATTCATGTCTGTAATAAACAACTTTTAGATCTTAGCAGTTCTCTGCCCAGGCACACTTTAAATATCTTCTGACAATCGCACGTTTATACACATTGCATCACACAGGCACACAAATAAATCCCCCCCCCATACTCAACAATACTCCACATCAAGTCATTAAAATGTAACTTAACCCACAGGTCAGCAGAGTGTTGCATCATTTATATTAAAATTGTACCACAATTCAACACAGAGCAGCGGTTTCCCGTACCATAAAATATCAGAAAAAAAAAATAAAAATGTAATTGTCTACAAAATTTTCAAATTGCCATTCCTATTTAAAGTAGGTATTCCATGTAAGATTCCAATGTCCAGTTGACTAAATTACTCACAATTCACAAGAATTTGAAGACCCACCAGAAACTGATCATTTGGATTTATGATAATGTTGTGTAATTCAAATCACAATAAATCACAAGTATTAAGCAGAATGATTATTTTAATTATTGTTGCCTACTTCTAAACGTTTTTATCTCTTCACGTGTTGCAATGGAATTATTACTCATGGCGGCAATTAACTTATGACTTTCTTGGCAACTAAATCAATCATTGATGAGATGGATTAGAAATATGTTTTACTAAATTACACAAAATTTGATGCATTACCGTTAATAGGAATCTATAGAAAAAAAAAGCCTCAATCAACACCCAAAAGAAGCAGAAAGACAGAAAACAGGCCAGGCTGGCCTCTTGTCAAACGCATCCAGGCGTATTTTCCCCCCTCTCATCCAGGTGAGGGTGCGGCGCGCCATCATTACAATATTGTTGCCGTGGCTGTTTTTTGTATTAGCAGTTTGTTCCACTTGTAACATTTTCCATTCACCACCAGAAATCATTATTCACAGTGGTCAAAGATCACCTGCCGTACGACGGTGACATCATCAGAATCTGTGGTGGGCGTTGCCGATTGGTTGCCTATCCCAAATGGCGTTTCCTTGCTTTGCGACTGACCTACACACATCGCCAACGGCCACATGCCAAGCGATCTTCATCTTGGAAAGTTACCAATACCGCTTAGGATGGACTGCACATGGTACTCATTTTGAGAATGAGATATCTCATAAATGTACCATTTGAAAAAAGAACCTTGCTTTAACACAAAGCAGTAGTGATGATCATAACCTCAAATCCTCACAACCATAAGTGTGTGCAATATCAAGAGTTTATAAGACAGGATTTATGACAACAGAAGATGTTGCAGCATTTGGCACATGTACCAACTCATGACTACCATACAGCAGCCTCACATCTGCACAAAAGCACGATTCCAATGACAGGTGTTAAACTGTCAAACTCGAGAACGCCTCAAGCAGACCCCTAATGGCCCAAACTGCAACATAGTTGGTTCATCCTGAAACTAGAAGTATGCAGTCATTACCAACTGCTAAGAGTATATTGCCAGAACACGATAGAAGCATCAAGGAATATTGTAGAGCCATGCTTTTGTGAAAAGAGACACAACTATTGTGAAAACAAAGAGAAAAGAAATTTGGGGCAAATCCATCCACTCATTCGGGAGTTATGGACCAAACAAAAATGTGGCCATCCTGAATTCTGCCTCCCTCAAAAGTCATCGTGTTAACACGAAGTATCTTATGTGGCGGGTGCACGCCAAACTATAACATCCCCTACGCTCCGCGTTCCGGGATATAACGACAAGTGGACTTCTTTTTGGAGCTATCTTACAGACAAGTCAGCAGTACATTTCAGACAACGGAGTTGGACGGTATGAAGTCTTAGCCACGTGAGGCACATGGCAAGCAAACTGTTCACATCAGGTCCTCATCATGACTGCAGAGTTTGACGAATTGGCCCCAAGGCCACAGGTACCAATGAAAATCCTACCGCCCTGTCGACACCACGGCGGCATTCACTCTAATGTTCACACGCCCATAGTAAACAAACACAAGGCACGAGCCTAACAATCTTCACTGAATGTGCTTCTATAAATCCTGTCAAAAGTCTTTCCATCTGGTAGATTACACATTTCAACAAGATTTGCCAGAAAGGCTCCAAATGGCTTCAAACCTCCCAGGGCGAGAAAATGCAATTACAAAAATTAACTTTTTAACCCGCCCACCGCCGAGCTGATGGCAATTAGAAGCTACAGCTTTAGGTCTTTCATGTAGTTGTGCGTGAACTCCCACCGCTGTGTGGCTTTTCCCGGGACGCAGGAAGCAAAGCGGACAGTCGTGCCCTGTGGATCCGCTTCCAGACACAGGTTTAGAGTCTCCGAGATCAGATGTTCGCCCTTTAGGGAACAGCACAACATACAATGGACACTTCATTATCAAGAGAAAATTAATCCACCATTAGATTATTAGATATTTAGTCTTTTTGGACTTTTTTGGTGCACCTAGGTAATAGGGTGCAGTACCATGCAACATGCATTAGGGGTGTAAATCAGACCCACCATGGAGATTCGATTCAGTATCGATTTTCTTACCCAAAAATTCGATTTTTTTTCGATACTCAAGAATTCACCACGATTCGATTTGATTATTATTTTTTTTTTACCCAACAGGCTAGACAATGTTTTGAATTTTAAATAAATCAATGACAGCTGTAATATCGTTATACATGTATTTAGACTGTATATAAACACATACAGTCTATGGCCATGGCACACACGCCGAGTTTGTGTTTGCGTGTTTGTGTGTTTTAAGGAAGCGAGGACGGTGCCAAATAGGTTTAGCGCCACCCGCAGCACGGGAGCGGAATTACGTTCAGGAGCAAATGTATAAAAATAGACGAGAAAAAAATAAAAATCAATACTCTTGCAGACGTATCGATACATTGTATCGACAGCTGTTGTATAGATATATCGATACTAAAACGATATTACTTACACCCCTAACATGCATGCACAAGTTATTTTTGGGGCGCAAGCACAATTTTCTTATTTGATTGACAGCGTTTGCGTGAAAGGGAGATGAGAGCGGAGCATGGGGACATGCAGTATATGACCATGAGCAATCTCACGGTGCTGTAAGGTAACGTTTTAGACCGAAAAACGTGACCCCAGACAATGAGGTTTTGGAATCGTCAACGCTACCATTTTCCTTTGTGCATAATGCCAGTGTAGAAAGGCTTTGTGGCAGCTACCAATCACCAAGCAAACTGCGCGTTGCCGTAAGTCGCAAATTCAAATAAATATGGTTGTCCCGACAAAAACACACTTGGGTAGAAAGCTTGTTTGAAGGTGCACGATACGGAGTGACGCATGTTTGTTGTCGTTGGTAAACAGTAAGACAGTCCCACATCCCATAAAACATGTTCATCATGAATTGTGCATCTTTAAACATCGGTATCAAGAAAAGGTTAATGCAGTAATGGTTTGAAATAAAAAGTGGCGCAGCAGTCTTACCAAGGCGCTGTCCGTGCCTTTGTGGAACCAGCGCTGCAGCCCCTGGTGGGCGTCGCACGGTACAAAGGTTGCGGTCATCTCAGACTCGCTGGGAGCCAGGCAGGTGTGCTGCTGCCGGAACAGTCTCAACCAGGTGTAGTTAAAGTGCTGATTCTGGATCAGGTGACAACAACAAAGATAACATTCAGAAGCTCACCAATGCAGCTAAGGTACTAGGTGTGCTTGGTTTCTATTTATATTGTAGAGTATACTACAAGCACTCAGAGTGCAAACCTCTGCCAAGGCCATTGGGTCAGTGATGCCAAAAAAATCTAGACGCTCTTGAATCCTATACCTACAATGTAACTTACAATGACGTAAATGGACCAAAATGGAATCACTTGTTCCGTTTGTCATTTACAACTCTACAAAATATCATCCAGATCCGTGCATAACTTTTTTTCAGTTAGCCTGCTGACAGACAGACAAACAGACAAAAAAATAAACCTCCTTGGTGGAGGTAATGATACCAGAGTCCAAACGTTAAAGTCTGAATAGAAGTGCACTGCGGAAGATGGTGGCGAGTAGGGTTTGCCATTAGTGCACAATTGGAGGCATGGGGCCATGAGTGGTGTAGTGGACAGATGAGCAACTCTAAAGAGCACTATTAAGGCTGATTTAAGGCCGGATTATACTTCTGCAACCGTACACACCAAATGTCGCGTCGGTCTGGCATTTATGCCATTATGCTTCTGCAACCTCGACGCACAGCTACTAGTGACGCACAGCAGTTTCCCACCGAAGCGCTAGTGGGAACTTGCGAGTCGCGGGAGAGACGTCCAGACCCGTTAGTGAATGGAGGAGTGTGTTTATATGTGTGTGTGTGTGTGTGTGTGTGGCTCTCTCTGTTTGTCCTTCTTTGGAACACACACAATACATACACACAATACACTTATGTCTTTCTCTCACGGTCAAAACATTCCGGCTCATGCACGGAATTCAATATCACTTTTATTGCCCGGTTCACTTTAATAGTAATAAAACTCTTGTCGGGGGGACGTCGGGATTGAAAGCGCGGGCGGGAGAGGCTCCAAAGGGAAGCGCGGACGCTGGGTGAGCAGCGACCGCCGGGGAGCTCCCGGAGACTCGTCCCGTGGGGTCGGGAACCCCCACTCCCGCTCCGCTGGCCTCCGCTCCTCTGGGATGGGTTAAATGCCCACCGCTTGCCAAAGACGGCAGTAGCAGAAAAATAACTATTCACTTCTAGTCTGGCGCGCCCCGTTCCCCAAACAACAACACAGACAACACCGGAAAAGCGTGCCAACGACCAATCACAGCTGCTTTTTCTCTGCGCACTTCCGCGCGTCTGCGACCGTCATGACGCTAGGTTAGGATTTTTTTGATGTGTGCGATGACAGTCGCAGAGGCTGTGCGCGGGGGGTGTGGTCACGCACAGAGACAGATCTAACAGTTGCAGAGGCTGTGCGTCAGAAGTATAAATCGGCCTTTATGTTTCTGACGCATAGCCTCTGCAACCGTCATATCTGTCCTTGGCATGCCTTTCTGGCGGTCTTGGAGTTTCAGTACCGGGGCGAGCTATTTTTAAAAACCAAGGAGCAACTACACTACAATATAATAAATATAAATGGAATATAAAACACTTCCACCGGCACCGCCAAAGTTCTTGTGACATTCCGCCAGAGTTCTCGCAAGTTCTTGAATAAATTCCCACTAGCGCTTTGACGGGAAACTGCTGTGCATCGCTAGAAATTCCAGACCGAGGGTGCAGAAGCATAACAGAAAAACTGGTTCGCGACCAGACCCAAGCAACATTTGGTGTGTACGGTTGCAGAAGTGTAATCTGGCTAGTCTTGTCCAAGTGCCTTCCTAGCACAACGATTGCCTTCTTCAGAACAAGGCTGCATACATCAGTGAACCCCCAAAGTGATTTATAGAATATAATACATGTCATAGTGCACTTTATATGAACTTCTGTTCCATTGAACAGTCCATTACCATACTGATATGAGGTCAAGGGTATTAAAATACTGCACACCTTATCATTGAGATCGCAGGTGTCGAAGGACAGTGCCTGGCCATCCGTGATTAGGCATTTCCTGGCTGCCTGGTTAAACACCTGAGGATGACAAGGACAGTAAGTTGAAGCAGTCTGCAATACATTCCAGAGGTGTCATGGATGATTCAATACACTCAGATTGCAAACCTGCGCTGTAGTGGTACAAAAACATAGTACGGTTAGTGCTAGCAGTATGTGTGGCAACCCATTATCAATGCAAGTGTTTGTAGAGTAGCGCGATTGCGATTGATGCCACCGGCATCAACATGCAAACTACATTGCCCCTGGACCCGGAAGTCTAGTCACGTGACCGCACAGCGATCTATCGGTAAGTTGGTGATTAAGTAGGATTATGTTACTTATAAGCTACAGAAATTCACTAAAATTTAAATCACTTCTTTCTTTCGTCATTCCCAACAACTCTGCAGAATTTCATCCAGATCCGTGCACAACTTTTTCAGTTATCGAGGGGACAAACCAACGCGGCTAAAAACAACCTGCTCGCGGCTAAGCCCCGCCACAGGAAGCACTCTGAGAATACAAACCTGCAGCAAGCTCATGGGGTCACTGATGCCAAAACATCTGGACGCCATTATGTTACTTATAGGCTACAGAAATACACCAAAATGTAATCACTTGTCACCAGTGCTACGCAAGCACGCCCTTTTGTAATAGGTAGGAAGCTGACTTTGTTGGACCTAACCAATCACTCAGATTTTTACATGGAAACGTCTCATTGACCACCTTGTGCACTAACCTGGTAAGGAACTTTCCATCCATCTATCTGTAGGTGATTAACCCTTTGGCTGCCTTGACTGGGCTACATTTTTTGGGTCAAGTGTGCCGGAGCTTTCGGGGCCATTTTCAGGCATTTTCAGGAGCCCACAAAATATGTTCTACAACATCCATGAGAAAAAGCATTTTTTTCTGCTTAAAACTTAGTTTAGGAGATATGAGCACTTTTGTGAAGCGTTCCATTCTGGACCTAAAAATCAATCAGACCCCCTTGAGTTTGGTATCAATGTCTTCAGAACATCCTGAAGTTTTTTATCATGATGTTTGTTTCATTCAAATCCACACAAGGTGGGCGTAATTACCTCAAACGTCACGTATGTTTGTCTGTGTTTGTGTGTGTATAATATATACGTGTGTTTACGGACACACACACACGCATTATATATATTATACATACATACATACAAACATACACACACACACACGCGCGCGCACGAGCAAATATACGCGCGCCCACACACACACGTGCGCGCAGATACATACACGCACACACAATGATGTACACGTGTATAAATACCGAACGCGCGCACACTCGCGTGCGAACATGCACACACACCCATGAGCGCACGCACAAACGCGCACGGACGTGCGCGCACACACACGCTATAGTAAACGGACGGTGCTCGTTGTGACGTGTCTGCCTCTCTCCTTCTCTCCCGATTCCCGATTGAACCGCGGGACCGGGCGAGTCCCGAGATTCGCGAGGAGGGGTGGGATTGACAGCGCGTGCCGTTCCAACGTGGGGAGAACGTTGTGGGCTCCACAGCTCCCAGGCTATATTATCTATGTATTATTTTGCCTGCGCAGCGTGACTAAACGGCCACTCGCGTGCGTGTACCACGTGCACTACAGTGTTTTTTACATTGTTTCCTTTATGATACGAGTTTGGATTTCATCTCAGGGGTTAGCCCGGATGTTCATCGTGGCGTCAGAGCGATAAAACGCTAAGACGAACATAGCCGTCTTAAGCATACAACTGTTGGATTTATAAGACGTGCATGTTCGTCTTAAGCATACAAAGGGTTAAGTACGGACGGAGTGGCAGCCACGCAGCGTGACATCACTACGGAGAACGGGGATTGTTCACCCGTTAAGAATAATGAACTATGACTATTATTAGTTTGCAGAAAAAGCAAACTATATTGCAGATAAGCCGAAAGGGTATGCAAAACTCCCCCGCTGCTCGGCCTGTGGACGCTCTCTAACCACTCTGCCACTGCGTTCCCCCACTCGTTTATATTATTTTAATACATAATAGTTATTTGATTTTTTTTTTAAATACAGGACATTGTTATTTGAAATTATTCATTTTCATTCTTTATTAAGAGAGATAGTAACAGGATTAATCAGAAACTGGGACGAAGAGTCAGGGGAGACATTGCAGAAAAGCCGGAGACGGTATGCGAACCGGCGGCGCTGCTCGGCCTAGGGGAATTTTTTTGTATAACGTATAATGGTGGTTAATTGATCCTCACCAAGCCTTGGGCTTTGACCAGGGGCATCTTCCCTTCTGGATAGACATTGTCCAGGTACCACTGGAAATCTGTGCAATTGAGCTTCTTGCGCAGCGCCACCTGCTGCGTCAAATTCCCGATGTCAACGGCGCCGCGATCCAGCAGGTGCTGGTAGCCGTGGCCGTAGAATATTTCCTTGTAGTCATCCAGCCAGACCTCGGCCACGCGGGCCAAGTTGCGCTCCACTGTCTTCTGCCGGTCCTTGGGGAACTTGTACGGGTTGGCCCCCCGAAAGATGTGTCCTACTCGGGAGCAGGGTATGATCTCGATCTCGCCGCCACACATCCAGATCTGAACGGTGTGACAGAGAAAGATTAGAGAAGGTTTTTAAAATAGCTCAACAGTTTCGCTCGTGGTTGTTTCAGCGATCCTCTTCAAGCATCCTGTTGGTATGGGGCACATTCACTCAATTATGTCCATTTCATGTTTCATCTTTTCGGAAATTATGAATATCAAATTGTGTGGATAAATGGGGAAACTTCAGCACAAAACTGCCTACAATAACAATGATTCAGTTCTTTGCCGATTATCGATTAGTTGTCGATTAATGGTATGATCGATTAGTCACTGATGAATCGACTAATCGCTGCACCCCTAATGCCAACACTAACAGGTGGATTAACAGATGTGTCAAGATTTAACAATATTATAATTGCTCCCAAAAGGAAATTTGCATCACGTTTCGGGGATGTCCCTTAAGCAGTCGGCACCGACTGCATACTTCCAGTTTGATTATGCAATTTGTTAAGTCGTGACTACTCCAATCCCATGCTCACCTTGAAAGATATTTCCATGTTCTCTCCGCCCCATACATCTAGTCCGGTGTCGTAGCCCCCAAGTTCGTAGAAGTACTTCTTGTCAATAGAGAAGAGACCACCAGCCATGACTGGACATCTGCAACATGAGAAGATGGTGCCAGATAACAGGCTTAGCAGAGTTGCTATATTTCACCAGGATGTCTGGAGAGACCAAACATAGATCCCTTAGCATTGGAAGAAAAATTGACAGGGATACATTGAACAATCGGAAGAGAAAAAGTCCCACTTCAGCTGCACTACACCTTGTGAAAGACGGGTTTACGTCGCACTATCACTCGTTTCAAACATTTTGTTTGGATAATTTGAAGAAGGTGGATCTTTGTGTTTCACTTAACGTCAGGCTAGGGAAGTGCATAGGCCAGGACCGGGCTCGGACACAAACATTTGGCCCAACAACGACTCTTTTGTTCATTATGTTTTTTTTAAACCTTCTGAGGTTTGTTCAGTGGGATCAGCATTACCTGATGGGGTCAGCGACAGTCATGTTGTGGGCCTTGATGTAGTCTTGCCGCAAGCCGTCCCAGCCAAACACCAGCGGCCACCTGAAGATCCCGCGCTGGAAGTTGTCCACCAGCATGTAACTAGAAAAAAACACCAGAAAATCAAATAGTGTGTGAAGGATTTTATGCATCATCTTTCCAGGTTGGGCGTACATATCTAGTTTGCAAGAGGGATGTGCACGGCGCAACATGCAAGAAGCTACAAATTTGCTTCCAAAATGGCTGACGTTTTGTAGAACGGCTGTGACAGAATGACAAATTGCACAGCTTTTTGCAAGCAAAACAAGTTGGAATTTAGCAGTTGCTAATAAATAAAATACCA
>OMKY01004087.1:2730-14257 GCA_900302395.1 Bregmaceros cantori
ATGTCTCGCGTAGCTCATACAAACTCCGCCCACATCTTGCACAGCCCGTACAAACTCCCCCCACGTACGCGCTGATTGGTCGATTGATTTTGTACTGATGGCGAGTCTGATTTTCCCAGACCTCTAGCGTTGTGTGATGTGTGGACGATACATTGCTTCTGGCTCGCCAGGCTACAATACGGTGAATGAAACTGAATTTTGAATAATGCCTGTCCCAATCCAGCTCCTTCACCATCCGGGAGTACGGTGTCTGGTAGTACGGTCACCCCGGACGGCTCCGTTAAAGGCTTCAGACCTGTGCCCAAGAAGAGGACCTTCGCCTCCAGGTGTAGCAGTATCCCCCCAGTCAACAGCATCCCGGAGGACGAGGTGGATAAGGTGGTGGTCCCAGCACCGAGACCTCGTCTTCTCCAAAGGTCTGCATCAAACCTTTCTCCTGAGAGCAGCTTGGACCTAACAACCCAGGAACCCCAGAAGCCTGCCTCACCTCCGCCTGTTACTGCTGACCGACACCCTCTCACCATCATCCTTCAAACTGATGATATGAACTTCAGCTCGTCCTCGGTCACTACGGAAAGGTCAGCAGAGATGGGCAGTAATGCATTAGATTTACTTCGTTACAATTGTTGGGTGTATTTTTTTAACGCTTAAAGTACATTTTTCACAAGTCACTTTCTACTTTTACTCAAGTAAATTTTAGATGAAAAAAAAAACGTTTTACTGAGATGTTAGAAATTCGCTACTTGTTACATTAACTTGGCCTTTAGCGACACCCGTTGGGAACTGTTGGCACATATGTTGGTGTCATCTCTCTCTCTCCCTCTCGGATGCTCTCTCACTTTCCCTCTTGGGTACTCTCTTGGTCTCTATCTTGGTCTCTGGCTTTCTCTGCCTCTCGAATCCCAGTCCACCCGCACCACACGACTAACGCATTCGTCCGTGTCATGAATCCTGTGACGTCGCTATGCGATGACGTAGCCAACGCAAGTTTCCATCTTGCGTGAATTAAAACATGCCAGACATCACCAAGGGTCATTTAGTCATTTAGTCACAGCGGCATTACGGGTTAACCCTAAGCCTAAACCCCGACCCAAGCCCTAATGGCCCCAAAACACAAGGCAAAGGAAACTTCAGACTCTGAATTTCAGAATCCCTCCAGAAAGAATAATAGATTTTAACTGTTTCCATTCTTCAGTTATAGCCTCCAGAACAGGGGTGGGTATCACTAAAAATGCAGATTTCTCAGAAAATCTTGAATAATTGTGGTTGAAGTGCCGATGGTGGCCCTTTATATGGCGCCACAGGTAAAACCCTAAGTCTTTTGTCACTGAGCGGTACTATGAGTTAACTCTTTCGATGACTGAAATGGAACTGATAATCCTTGTCCTGTATCTATTTCAGTGCTACTGTCCCTGCTGAAACAACAACTCAAGGAGGGAACAATAACTTCAAAACTGAAAATGAAGATCCCCTCAAGAATAATCTCTCTGGGGATAAAACCAAGGAGCCGGATAAGGAAGAGGACTTCAACTGCGGCTCGGTCTGTGATTCTTCTCTGAATGCAGCTCGAGATCTGAGCCTGGCTGACGACTTGGGTGAGCTCAATCAGTTTCACTAATCTCTAAAACTAATCTACAAACTGGGACTGCCCCCCTGTCGAGATCTCCCACAAACTATCTGGAATGTTCTCAGTCTGCTTTCCTAAATCTACAGTGTCCTTATTGCATTCCTCAGTAGCCGGCACCCAGATATAAAACTAGAATAATTTTGGCTACTAAAAAGGTGATTGCCTTAAGGTGGAAACACCCTGACAAACTTAATATTAAACATCAGATGTTATGTTATATGGACATTATTTATCTGGAGCAGTCAACGGCCAGAGTTATTGGACTCGGGAAGCAAAACATGTCTTGTTGGGTCTCAGCTGTGAGGAAATGAAAAAACACATTTAGGACTAGCATTTACACTGAAATTTTCAGGCAGTTGTTTAGTGTGTTTATGAGTTGTGTTTTTGAGTTGTTGTTTTATTTGAGTTGTCTGGTTTGTTGAATGTTTTGTATTGTCAGTTTTTTTTGTTTAGATAGTTGAAAAAAATATATAAAGAAAATATATATAATCTCCAAAGTGTCAAATCGATCATCTCCCAAATCTATCAGCATTTTATTAAACATTCCTGGCATATTTTCTTTTCCAGATGAGCCAGAACGCTACGACCTCAATCTGATTGAGATGACCAACGAGGACACATCCTCGGAGCCGAATTCACCCGTACAACTATCCGTCCAGATTCCTGCTAACAACGACGGCGACGAGAGTCCCATCGCCAAGGTCCTGGACTGGTTCCGACGCAGTCCTGACGCTGAACAAACTCTCAGTATGGAAAGAGCGTTCAGCACCGAGACCCAAGGGTCAGACGAAGAGATAGCCGACAACCAAGTTCCGGTGGTTAACAAGAGGAGAGATCAGACCGAGACTGAGCAGCAGGTCAAGAGGCACAATGAGCCAAGACCGACACTTTTTGACAATCTGGACGCAAGACAAGAAGCTAAAGTTATCAGCTTGAAAGACAATGACAGTCAGGATGTTTGGGAGAACGGTGGGATTCAAACCAGGGACTCAAACTCAAACATTGCATCTAATCAGCTCAGAGACGAACAGGAAACGGTTCAGACTGGAATGGATTCAGACAGATCCACGCCAGATGTGCTTTCTGAAAGTGAGAGAGAGAGATACAACATGAAAACCTTCAAGGATGATAGGAAACAGATATTAGCGTCTTTGTCTAAAGGCAATGAACATAAACACGCAGATAGAAGGAAACATAGAGCGATGTCTCCTGAGGCTGAGCAGTATTCGTCGCCATCGCACGACAGAAAAGCGCCCGGCCGGAAAGATGCACCACTTAATGATTCTGTAATGTCACACCGGACTGACCTCCAGGATTACGATGGTGCAGACCTTGAAATTCAACTCATCCCCATGCCTCGCTCTAAACACAAGTCCAATAAAGGATCTGCCTTGGAGCCTTCGCTTAAATCTCTAGAAGCTTCAAAATCATCAAGCCAACATGAAGCATTTCCCAGAGCTGGCTCAGTTTCACATTCAGAGACGAAAACAAAAGATAATTCCGACCCTAACATGACTAAGGAGCATCAGAGGAACTCAAAGAACGGGTCTCCAAGTGCAAAGGTACAAAACGAAGGTCACAGGCGAAACACCAAGAAGGAACAAAGCAACAAAGATGTACAGAGTAGCCCGAAAACGTCGAGACCGTCTCTTCAGCGGCAGGAGAGCATCTCGGCAAAGATAGCACAGCTTAAATCCTTCTGGGAGCAGGATCAAAACATGCCTGTGTCCCACAAATCGAAGGGGATGGGTGAGGGGAGAGGACGCTTCGGTCCAAAGTCTGGGAAACTAAGTAAGAGATTTACCAAGTCTGAATATGATCTTAGAACAATTGACAGAGATTCTGACGGTGATATAGACGATACCGGTGGAAACGGGCAGAAATCTGGACCCAAAAATGACATTGTTGCTCCAAGCCGCGAACAGTTCAACAGTCTTCGAGAATTCTGGGCGGCCGAATCCAGTTTTAACCGCAGACTTGCTGAAAACGCCAATTTCCTCAAGAGAGAAGAAATCACGGATGAGTCCAGTGCTTCCACTGAGAAGAGCGCCGTGAGGTCCCACCCAGTCTCCAAGTGGTCCCCACCGGTACCGTCCAGGCATCACCGAGACAGCAAAAGAAACAAAGAACTGCGCGGTCCCAAGGGCAGGAAAGAAGGTGTCGGCAGCCGGGGAGCGTCCATGCGTCGGTCGGCTAGCATGTTTTCACTCGACGTCGGAGAGGAACAGGAGCATTCTAAAAAGGAGCAAGGTAGCTCAAAGAGACAAGCAGACGATAAGCCGCAAAAGCGCAGCCAAACCGACGGCCGGATGCAGATGTCGCCGGCTGGCTCCCCGGGCATGCGCGCACGAGCGTTCGTTCCGCGGGACTATCGTCATTATCTCGGCACGAGCGCTAGCACGAGCACCCACAGCTCTCTCTCCCCGACGGACAGCGAGAAGATGTCGGTGGATGTATCCACGTACGAACCAGAATACAGTGAGCCGGAGAGAGTGAGTACCCCGATGAGCTCTGAAGAACGTTACGGTAGGAAGGGAACCAAAGGCTCCCATCGACCGCCTTGGGGAAACAACCACAGCAGCTCAGACTTGAGTACCACACCGGAAACCCGCCGGCCCCAGTGGAACACGTCCAACTGTGAGCAATGATCCTCTTTCCTCTTCTACTCTATATTCTGCTTGAAACCTTTTCAGGTGTTGTTACAGCAAATTGTCCTCTCTTTGAGTAATTCATATCTCACCCAGCACCTACAATGTAGGCCTAGTGCTGTGTAGCCAAGGTTGCGAGTGCTTGACCATGACCTGGTGAGCCAGAACCAACACATCGTCCATGCATCGGAATTTGGTTTTCCGACCCTGGTTTTACCAGACCCAATGACCGCTCTAATCATGTGCAATGCATGGATGATTTGTTGGTTCTGGCTCAGCCAGGCTAGCTTGACCAGAGAAATTGAAAATGAGTTGGTTGGGAGAATTTTGACACACACAGTGAGGAGAGGCCTACTTACGCCATACACAAGGACCACCCACAAAGGGGCGGAGTGGCTTACATGAGGATCCCACATGCATAATCAGTCCCACAACGCACCAAGGCATCCCGCATACTGTAACGCACTGATCCTTGCGTTGGTTGGTTTGTTACCAGGATAACTGAAAAAGTTGAGCACGTTGTTGGAAATGACATGGAACAAGTGATTACATTTCGGTGCCTATAATCTGTAGCCTATAAGTGACATAACTTAATAGCGTCTAGTTTGACAGTTTACAAACTACAGCAACACGCAGCAGTTGCCTCCACTCTACTGCGTATGCCTAGCACAGCTCAGATAGTGTAGCGGTTAGCCCTACCGTCTGCCAAGCTGGAAACCTGGGTTCGCGTCCCACCTCTGTCAAATTGTGGAAATATTTATTTTTATGACTATAATCCCACCCATCTCTGTACCACCAAGAGCGAACAAACGGGACAAGTGATGGAATTTTGGTGCATTTCTGTAGCCGATAAGTAACATAATACCGTCTAGATGTTTTGGCATCAGAAACCCCATGGCCTTGGTGCAGGTTTGCACTCTCTGAGTGCTTCTAGTTAATATATTGTATTATTAGCAGGACATATTTGCTACTGCAACCTCTAACCTATGGTAATTCACTAACTTTATTGCACAGTTTTACCAGTTTTTTCGACTGACCAGTTCTCTGATTGCGTGTCAGCAGAGAGCGTGGAGGCCTGGAGAGTTACGTCGGGGCATTCACGGGCCGAGGGGGGTTGAGTGGACCAATCTGTGGAACTAATGTGGAACCCAGGCTGTCATAGCAGATGATTGGGTGAATGTGTTCACGTCAAGGACAGCGTGTAATACTGTTAGTCTTTGCCATTTCCCCATCAACAACAAGGAGATGGCTGCATCGTACAGAATCAGAACCAGAATGGCTTTTATTGCCAGGTCACGGATAAAACGCAACTGGCAATTGACTTCGGAGATTTGGTTCACAGTCACACCCTGGTACCATAAATATAACATAGTAAAGAATATTATATAACTAGAAGCACTCGGAGATTGAAAACCTGCACTGGATTGGTACAAAAAACAGTACTTTTAGTGCTAGCAGTATGTGTGGCAACTCTTTATCAATGCAAGTGCTTGTAGAGTAGTGCGATTGCAATTGACGCCACCGGAGAACATGCTCAGCACAAGCCAACTACATTTCCCAGCGTCAGTAAGTTGGTGATTAAGTATGGTTATGTTACTTGTAGGCTACAGAAATGCACCAAAATGTAATCACTTCTTAATCACTTCGTCTTTTCCAACAACTCTTACAAAATTTCATCCAGATCCGTGCCACAACTTTTTCAGTTATCCTGGGGACAGACAAACCAACGAGACCAAAAACATAACCTGCTCCCATGGCGCAGCCCCGGCGCAGGCAAATATTATATGATAACACTGTGAATATAGTACTATAAAAATAACAGCATAATATAAAAAAATATATATCCCTAACCCTATGGAGGGGGTGGGAGATGGGCCTGCAGTCCGACATCTGCTCCGGCCCCTGGCCCATTGGGTTTCTGACAATGTGGCCCTCTGAGCAAAGTAGTTGAATAGCCCTGGTGTAGGGGATAGGGAATGATTTCGGACACAGCCCACTAGTTAGGGCTGCAACTATTATTTCAATAGTTGATTAGTTACCGATTATTAAAACGATTAATCGACTAATCGGTTAGATATTTTTCTTTTCAAAAATTTCCAAAATATTCACAGTGCCACAGAAATTAATCTGGTCAACTTGAATTTTAGTCAACTTTGGTTCATGATAGATGTACAATTTATGACAAACTCATTAGAATTCATTTTTAGGCTAATATATTGATGGTTTTCTTCATATATTTATTATTAATTTTTGTATGAATCATTTTAAATAATAGGTGGTGGTGCAAAAGAACTGCTGACAATGTTTCAATTTCTTGGCGATTATCGATTATCGCATTATGTCGACTAATTTCATAATCGATTAGTCGTTGATTAATCGACTAATCATTGCAGCCCTACCACTAGTTTTGTGAATCTTGTGAATCTAGTGAATGTCTGTTGAAGTGTCGTCTGCCGCTGAGGTCGGGGTGCGGTCACACGTGCCTGCGTGCGGGATGTGTCATGTGGACATCCTTATAGGAGGTCTATCTCTATCTTGCACCGTCGCTGTGTCAACACGACGTTAATTCCTGTCCATGTTTGACTTGTGGGCGGAACAGGACACAAGCTCTCCGCGTCGTGTGCACGTGGCACAACCTCAAGCTTTGGCATCTTTTCATAGTTTTCCTGTCTCTGTAGATCGGTAGACCTTGTTGGTCACATTCTGCTACAAGCGATAAGAAATATGATGATGACACGATGGAATATTAACTTACGTGTATACGTGCCCAAAACAGGAGGCTGATATTTTGTCCCGCCGTCTGAAATGCACTTCCTGTGTCTGTATATTTCCTTTTGTAAAGTGATCGTAGTGGCTGAAAGTGGATGGATTTTTTTTTACACAAAACGCACAATGTTTCATAATCCGCTTACTACAGCTCGCTCTGTGACAAATTACACATCATCCACCCTGCTTCGCTCACCGTTTTACATAAGGATTGATGAAATACAGTCAAAATCCAACTTGAAGTTACTCACCAATGTGGTCACATGTTCTTCTGGACTTTTACATTTGCTTCCTTATCTGTCCACAAGATGGAGCCCCAGATGCATGGGGCTTGATGACTGACAGTGAAAGTGGACGGAAATAGTCTCCCAGACATAGGATATGTTAAAATATATAAAGAACAAAAATGTTTCTGTTCCGGAACACTTGAAGAAATCTTTTTTTGTTTCTGTTTTCGCTCCTCGTAAAATTCTGTAAAATTCAGTTTGTTTGTGGTTTCCGTTTTCGTTCCTTGAACCGGTTCAGAACCCTAGTACTGAATGTTCTCAATTGAATCGGCCTTCAAACTGAAGTGTTGTGATGCCTGGGAACCACAGGGGCGAACAACGATGAAGATCCCAACCCCATCAAGAGAGCCCTGAGAAGAGCTGAGACCAAAACATCTCAGAACATGACCAAGAGTCTGGAGGACATCACTGCATCAGAGTCTCCATGTAAGAAATTCTCAATGTCATTGTCATTTGTAATGCAGTAGTTCGGCACATCCCAGTGCTAGGGTTTTTTCAACATGAGTGTTTTTTTCAAGACCCATAGAAAATTAAGTTTGGTGTCATTGTCAAAAGAACACATAGCAAAGGAAACTTCAGACTCTCCTTAATCATCAGAAAAAAAGCCTTGTTTCTACCAGTTTACATTCTTCATTTATAGCCTCCAAAACAGGGGTGGGGATCACAGATAACTGCTGATTTCTCACAAAATCATGAGAAAATGTGGTGTGAAGTGCCGATGGTGGCCACTGGGTGGCTGTATATTCCGCCACTATACGCTCCCTTCATATGGCACGGGTGGCATGTGGCACCCTCGGGTGGTCAGATAGATGTACCAATATATTTTTTTGCAATAAAACCCAAAGACACGTTGTGTTTTTGTGTTTCAGTGGTACTATTTCTTTTCTTCCAACACTTTGCACTTTGGCTCGAATGATTTAGCTTGCGACTTTTACAGCTACCGGGATATATCCCTACAACTTGGAGACGTGTTTGAACCGTGACGGGCCAGGGCTAAATACGTTGGTTTGAATATGTCCATACACTGAAAACATGGATTACTGTACACACTGAAATCTTCTGTGTTCCTCAGTAACAACCACATCTGGAGGTTCTACATCTTCCTTCTCTGATCCTGATCACTTGAAGAAGATCAGCAAATCAGTTCCTGCTTTCCTCCAGAAGGAGGTAAGCCTCTTAGGATTGTAATGCAAGTACGCCCTCGTTGAGGAGCTGGGGAATAGAGGAACTTTGATCGGCAATAGCTGAGCTCAGCCATTACCGAGCTTCATTCTAACTCTATATATAGGGGCGTGTTGGCCAACTCCGGGACGCAATGGTGCTGGCCCAGAATGCACCACGCTGTGCATTCATTACAGTATTATTATTATTATTATTATTATTATTATTATTATTTCATGACAAAATGATAAAAACACATTCGCTCAGCGTGTGTTGTGGTGCGGCCCTCTGGCGCCCACCTGCCCTTTTCATCCTCAACCGCCGAGCAATCCCTCTACAATCCGCGGTGGATTGTTGGCTCGTCCAGTTTCTTCCCCGCGCGACCTGCCGCGCCAATTTTCTGTCCGAGGGCTTCAGTCAATCTTTCAGACAACATATCATCCGATGCGCAATGGCATCAACGTCTTTGTCTGATGTATGAAAGTTTGTGTGATTCCTCAATCTCTCTCTCAGTCTCTTTCTCTCATTCTCTCTCTCTCTCTCTCTCTCTCTCTCTCTCTCTCACATTCTCTCTCTCTCCCCCCTCTCTGTCACTCTCTCTTGGATCATAGCAGATGATAGATAGTAAAAATACATATCTATACATAAAATGTAGAAAATGAGTAAATTATATCTATTTAAAATAAAGAAATGATATCTCGACATAAAATGAAGTTTAGTGACTGTTACTTTAAGAAACTCAAATGTGTTTGAGTGAATGGATTTTGTTAACCATATTATTCAAAAATGTGATTTTGTGTAATTTCCATTGTTACTAGTATTTCAAAACAAGTTTATTTACTGCTTTTCATAAATGAATACAATTTATATTATGCACAATCAAGTTCAGCTCGTTATTTAATTTTTCTGTTCTTGGTCTGTACTGTTCAAAAAACAAAATGTGATTGTCCTTTAGCGACTATTAACGGTGCACTTTCTGCTAAATGAAAGCCTTAAGATCCTTATAATATTTCTCTTCAATTCCTCATGGCACAATACATCTTCAAAACAATGTTTCTATACTTATTCATTGCCCTTCAAGCAAAAAAGGAAGTGATTCATTTTGCGATTAACTACAGAAATTATGCAATTAATCGCGATTAAAAATTTTACCGATGGCCAGCACTATAAATTGTACATCCATCACAGATAAGACCGAATGGAATGCCATCTTTGAAAACCTTTGACATTATAAGGCGCTTTACTGCCCCCTAGTGGTGAAACATTGTATCGTGGCAAATGCAACGCGTTGTAACGGTCCAGAATACAGTTGAACACGCCAAACATGTATTATTTCCTGACGTAAGCCTTACATTTGTTTAGTATTTTTTGCTTTTGAAAATACTTTTGAGTACATTTCAGACCCTGTACTTTTTACTTTCAGAATTACGTTTTAGCATATTTCAGGGCCTGTGCGTCTTACGCTGACTTAAGTAGATATTTAGATATTTAGTACTTTGTAAAAAAAAAAAAATCATTTTACTTTTACTCAAGTAAGAAATATGGGTACTTTTGCCATCACTGATCTACCAGGCCAGAACAAGTAAATCGTCCACGCATCGCACGTGACCAGAACGATCATTTGGTCTGGATGAAGCACGAAAAAAGTAAAAAAACAAGTGTCAATCAAAAGTTATCACAGTGCAGTAGGCGTGACATGTGGCACGGAGGCCCACGTCTCGATTCGAACCCTCGAAGTCCCACCTTAACAGGGCACTGATTGGACCACCCGGATTTGGGCGACAATCTAATTTGTTTGCCGGGTTATTCCAGACCCACCGGACGCGTGCGATCAGGGGTGTAGTGGGCGTGGTACGCGGGAGTACGCCGTCCACTGACTTCTGCCGAGATTTAAAAAAAAAACTGTCACTCAGTGGTATATGTTAATAGAATCCCCAGTGAATGGAATTCACATTAAAACACTCACTAACTCATAAACTGTGCCAAGTCTTTGTATTGAGTGGTTTGACTCCAGAGAATGAGTTAGTGTACCAAGAACAACACATGAGCCGTGGTGCAACAGCGGCCCCAACAGGTGAATGATGAACGTGGCACAGTTCACGTGTTTATGTAATGACACTCTTGATTTGAGGTGTGGATTCATAAGATGTGTTTATAAGAAGATTATTTTAAGATGAAGACAGAAAGTTATGCACTCGACTTTAGGTTTCAGTTTTTTAAATTCATTGTTGGTGTTTATAAGAAGAAGAGCAGACGGAAGAAATGTGGCAAAACAAAAAGGAGGTTTATCCGTGGCAAAAAAAGAAATCGATGACATCACAAATCGCATACCCCCACATTGCTAGAAGCTTGCATTGGGTCTGGTAAAACCAGGGAAATCGTTAAAAAAATGTGTCAATCAAATGATGTTATCCAGTCACAGCACACTAGGTGGGACAAGTGGCGTGGAGGTATGACAACCAAACTCCGCCCACATTTTGCGTATCCCGTAAAACTTACAACGAACTCCCCCCACGTCCGCACTGATTGGTCGATTAATTCCGTACCGACGGCGACTTGGATTTTCCCAGGCGCCATGCACGCGTCTAGCGATGTGCGATGTGTGGACGATGCATTGGTTTTGGCTCGCCAGGCTACTTGCGTGCGATGCGTGGACGATGCGTTGCTTCTGGCGTGCCAGGCTATCTCTGATCCTGTGTCTCTGTCAGATGAGTGGCAGTGTCACCACCATGTACAGCGGGGACTTCTGCAGCGTGGAGGTCCAGGGAACCATCCAGTTCTCCATCAACTACGTCCACAAGCTCAGAGAGTTCCACATCTTCATCGCCCAGTGCAAGGGCTTGGCTGCCGTCGACTACAAGAGAGGACGATCAGACCCGTAAATATCTCCCTATTCCCTATATAGTGCACTATATGGGGCGCACGCCATTTTTTAGACGTGTCTGGATTCTCCATGTACCCTAGACCAGAGGTCCCCAACCTTTTCTACTCGAGGACCGGTTAGGATCTGCAAACTGTTATCGCGAGGGGGGGGGGGG
>OMKY01004150.1:1746-14317 GCA_900302395.1 Bregmaceros cantori
AGGACTACATATAGAACTACAACACGTTAATGGATACCAGGGCTTTGAACCGGTTCAAGGAACGAAAACGAAAACCGGGAACCTTTAGTATTTTCCAGGAAACAGAAACGAAACCGGAAGCGTTATTTTTTATGTTCCGGAACAGAAACACTTATTTAAAAATAATGGTAACCAGTTAATACCGGTTTTATTTCGTTCCTCAAAGGAGTACACTTTGGGATAACTTCAGAAATGAAACAAGAGTATTTATTCAATCTTCGATGCAGCAGTGAAGTGCGAATCATTGCGGGATTCTCTGCAGCGTGTTGTTGTGGGTTCACCCCGACACGCAGCGAGACCCCGTCTGTAGATCGCTACCAGCGGGCCTCTGTAGCGAGTCGCTGTGGGTTCGCCGCAACAAATATTACATAGCATTCAACATCTGACAGGAACGAAATTAACCGTTCCGGGAACAATATCTTTTTGTTCTAACCGGTTCAGGAACGTCAATTTATCGGTGGAACTCATAACCGGAAACGTTATAATTCTGTTTCTGTTCGGAACGAAACACTTGGGAAGAAATATTGGTTCAAGGCCCTGGCTACAACTATCGAATATTTTAGCAATCAATTATTCTAATAAGATTTTTTCATTTTAAATGATTATGCGGAATAATAAAATTCAGTTTTGTAGCAATTATGAATATACAATAGAAAATAAGATATTTTGCTGAATAATGAATGACCAGGTAATTTACTTTTTCATTAACAACCATTTTTATTTCCCTCAAGTCACAAGGCATACGAGCTGTGACTGGCTTCCACAAAAACGAACACACTGCCTTCAGTTGGAGCTACCAAAATAAAATGGCAAAATAATAACTTGGAATACCAAATACATTTCATATATGGAGAAGTGCTGTTGAATGTGAGGATCCGACCTTATGTTTAAAATTGTTCTTGCTCTGTGACACATTACCCATTATCCACCCACCATTGTGTACATTCCGAAATACTGAGGTTGGAGGATTTTTTTAATGAAGGCTTCTTCTGCTGTTGTTCAACAGAGAATTATTATAACGTTATAAAATTACAGCCATCATCACAGAAAGTCAAAAGTACTACATTTATAACTGTTTTCCATGGTCGGACGCTCTTGACTAACGCTACGCCACGTTTGTAGTTTAGGTCAATTCTAATGGCCTCGTAATGCATTATGGGTTATATTGCTTGGTCTAGGACAGGAGTTCTTAACCATTTTCACCCCAAGGATCCCTTTTCCTGACACAAAGTTACTGAGCGACCCCTTCTTTTTAAGACCTTTTAGGGACAGGGAGCGATTTCGGACACAGCCTATGACTCAAAGTCATCCTGTAGGACATCAGGACAGAGTGGAGAGGATGTGGTCTATTCGATAATTGCTCTGAGCCTGGGGAAGGTCCTACAAGGTCTCCAGTTCTAAACAACAACCTCTCTGTCTACCAGAGTGCCATCTATAAGATTTGCAAGGAGATGTACTCCGAGGGAATGGAGGAGGACACCGATTTCTCTGAACTCAACTCTGACCTCATCGGGGACAGGTGAGTGGGGGTGGGATTCATCGACCACCTAATTTAGCAGAGCAACAATTCGATTAGAGCTGCAAACCATTAATCCATCATTGAATTAGTTGCCAACTAATTTGATGATTGATTATAATATTCATATTAATTAATATTAATTAACATGATTTGACCACCCCCTAGTGGAAAATGTAGGGATTACCCACGTTTTACATACAAGTATAACATATTAGCCTGGAAAAAGACTGTAAAAATCAACTTTTATTTAAAATCGTTCCGATTTTTAATTCCTTTTTTTTACCTTTATTCTTCCAGGGTAAGTGCCGTTTTTCCAGCTTTATTGACAGGTTTAGCCTGAAGCGGGGTTGATGTGATGGGGGCGAGGGAGGGAGTGTTGGACAGCCACCGAGGGGAGTAGAACTCGTGGCACTACAGACGTTGTGATTTAAACCACCGTGGCATTACTATGAATGGGGACCGTTTTTAGGTCCAGTGTAATAAATAACCACATGTAATAAAAAAGTGCGTTGTAACGCTGACCCAAATGTTCAGGCTGGTGGGCGGCATCCTGACCCTGAGTCCAGACTACGGGTTTGTTCTGGAGGACGAGGAGGGGATCTGTGGCTACGCCATCGGCACCGAGGACGTCAAGCCCTTTGTCAAGAAATGCAAGATGAGCTGGATCCCCTTCATGCAGGAGAAGTACCACAAACCAGACAGCGGCAAGGAGATGCTGTCAGACGCTGAGGTTGGTGGAGAAATTTCCTTCACTCACTCGCTCACTCATCCCATGGCCTAGGAGGCCACAGGGGTGTCATGGTGGATGCTTGGGCAGTCCGCGATCTCCAGCACTCGCAATCTTCTGCTCTTCGTAGCAGGGTTTGGATGTTGTAGCCAGTCCATTCCTTGATGTTATCCATCCAGGCCTTTCTCTGCCTGCCTTTTCTCCGCTTCCCCTCTACTGTTCCCTGCAGGATGGTCTTTGGCAGGGAGGTGTGTCTTGTGATGTGTCCATACCAGGTCCGCTTGCGACGTTTGACTGTTGTGTTGAGTAGTGGTTTCTGTTCTCCAGCATGGATGGTAGCCAGCTGTCTAACATAGTCGTTTGTCTGGTGTTCACTGTATACTACATGTAACATTCTTCTGTAGCACTTATTTTCAAAGGACTGTATCCTGCGCTCAGCGTCTAGCTCTCACAACCATAGAGTAGGGTGGAAAGAACAAGTGACTTGTAGAGTCTGACCTTCACCTGGAAGCTGATGCTATTGCTTTTCCAGATACTGGTCAGTCTCGTCATGGCTGATGTTGCTATGCCTATTCTTGCGCTAATCTCTTTTGTGGAGCTGCCATTTTCGGTCACATCGGACCCACGGTATTTAAAGTCCTTTACAATTTCCAGGGTTTGTCCGTTCAGTGTGATGTATGGTGGTAGGTGATTGTGACTGTTGACCAGAATCTTGCTCTTCTCTGCACTTATCTCCATTCTCATTCTCATTCTCTGTCTGGTGGTCAGTTCCTGGAGCCTCGCTTTTCCCCATAAGGTCGATGTCATCCGCAAAGCGAAGGTTGGAGATGGGTCTTCCTCCGATGGTAACGGAGGTGTGGAATTCTTGGAGCACTTGATATTCACCATGATATTCTCCAGGAAGACATTAAATAGGACAGGGGAGAGGGGATAGCCTTGGTGTGCACCAATAAGTGTTTTGAAAGGTTCTCCTACCCTGTTGTTGATGAGAACTGCACTGCTTGAATCTGTATAAAGTGCTTGGATGACCTCTATGATTGTTGTCAAAATTGTAGTTTCTTCTAGCTAGCCGGCAGGGTGTGTGTGTGTGTGTGTATATTTTTGTATGTATATATGTGTGTGTGTGTGTGTGTGTGTATATTTATGAAGAAAGTATTTAACTTGTTTAACATTGTTGTACATTTGTTTGGTAATGTGAACCATAATTGACTATATTTCAAGTTGACATTGACAAGATTCATTTTTGTGTTGTTGTGAAATGTTTTGAGGATTCTTATGAGAAATATCTAACCGATTTAATCAACTAATGTACTTAGATATGTTTGGTATCTCTGGTATCTCTCCTCCTGCCCTGCTCCTTCTTCTTAATAAATGTTGGCTGCTCTACCTTAGAAAATGATGCTGAGTTTCCATGAAGAGGAGGAGGGCCTCCCGGAGTCCTTCCTCTCCAACTTCCCCTCTCTCATCAAGGTGGACATCCACAACAAGGTGACGGACCCCAGTGTAGCCAAGAGCATGATGGGATGTCTGCTGTCCTCTCTCAAAGCCAGCGGTGAGTACTGTCAAATAGAGCTGCCACTGGATTTTTTTTTTTGACAATAGGGCTGTTGCATGGTGACTTCACGGCTTGGCGGCGGCAGACATTTTGCTGGTATCGCTTACGGTGTGTATGTGTATATGTAAAGTTAAGTGGTATTATTTCCACTTCACATCCATTATATCCAACAACATAGTTAGGCTACCATCTGCTGGCGATTGATATTACCATGGAGAACTGGCAATGCTGCCCGTACCTGTGAACTAAGTCACAGGCACCATACATGTGTTGGGTACAGGTGTCTTACCGACTGCACCACAGAGCCAGCAACCATAGGCACCCATTTCTAATCAAAGAAAAATTGCAGAACAATTCCAAGTTATATTTTTAATTATTTTGCTAAACACGTTTGAGTGGCGTATGGGCTAGATAATGGAAAATAATCATGGCCAATTAATCGATTATCAAATTAATTGGCAACTAATTCAATAATCGATTATCATCGATTCATTTAATCAGGGTAATGGCAGCTCGGATATGGTGTCCACGTAGAGGAAATGCTGAGCTAAGCTATGAGCTAACGCAGAAATATTGCTGAGCAAACATGTCTGGGCACATCACTAAGTTAGCCAATGGGAGGGGACATCCAATGATGTCAAAAGCTTGTAGCCGTGCTGCCCAGTCCGTTAGGCAGAGCGCTGGAAAGCACGCATATGCCTTAATGGCGCGGTGAGTCGGTGGTTTGAATCTCTCCACCAACGTATTTGTCTGCCCCCATCTTCACCTGTTTCCGCTAACCCTAATAAATAAAGTTTGGAAAAAAAACAGCCTGAATGGGCTGGAAAAAAAAACCCATTAAAAAAAGAAAGCTTGTAGCCAATCAGGATAATGGAGGCATGACTCTACTAGTTCAATTTCAGTAACATCAGTTGCAGCTCTGATTGACTGATCCTCTCTTCCTCCGTCAGGATCTAACGGAGCCTTCTGTGAGGTGCGACAAAGCGACAAGCGCATGCTGGACTTTTACAGCAAGCTGGGCTGCTTCGAGGTGGCCAAGATGGAGGGATTCCCCAAGGGGCTGGTGTTGATGGGACGCAGTCTATGAGAGCGGACCCGGCAGGGACTGGCGTCGCTCTCCGTGCCCTCGGGGAGAAGGGTACCTGGAGTCTTGCCTTTGCGGACAGAAACATTTGGATGGGAACGGTGTTCATACTCCTTATAATAACGGCTCCACTACCCCACCGGGATCATCCACGGTCTGTAGGATAGGAAACACACAACCCCCGCCCCGTGCTGCGTTGCACAATCTGGGACAGTCTTGGAGGGATGCTGCGATGTGTCCAGAGCGGACGTACACGGACGACTGTTCTTTGTGGATGTTGAGGGACGTTCAGAAGGCATGTTCAGAAGTTGCTGTTGCTTGGAGAATGACTTGATGTTTATTTTATTTTTCAGCCTTTTTCATGTGTCTTTTGGAATAACTCCAACCCCCTTTCTGTGAAGCGGCCTGTTCCGTGATGTCTGTGACCCGTGTCTAGCCATCACTCATTCCTCTCCTATACTAGCCTGGCATGACCTCACCATTGTTGTGCCAGAGTCTCTGGTGCACTTACTCAAGTCGTAGAGCTGCGTGACCCAGACTGGTGGCGACCGATATTCTTTTTTTTTTTGGCATTGTAGACACAATGACCGCTGCTTTCTTGAAATATATCTTTATTCATGACTTACATTTTGTCACGTTATATGTTGGCATATTATAAAAGAAACATTTGAACTCATTTAGTCCCAAGTCAATGTAGAGTAACTTTCATTGGTATCATTGTATCGGTGAAAGTCAGTCAAAATATATTGTTGACTGATTATATCGGTTAGACATTAGTCCAGACCCACGCCCACACGCCAGGCGGGGGCGGACCCATTGGTCATTTCCAGGGTAGTTGTTTACATGACCCATGCACTCACTAAGACGTAACACTGCTTCTTGTTTGGTTGTCTACGTGATCCGATCAATCCTACCGTATCAGGGGTACGGGCGATCGTTTTTTTTTTTTCTTCTTCACATTTTGTTTCTTTGCTCCTATCAACTGTGCCCTTGGATGGAAGGTTAGTTGGACAGTTCCTGTTGAGCCTTTTGGACGATTGACCATAATCTTATGTCATTATGCCGTATATTCGGCACAGTGCTGCGCCTTGGGTGACTGCTATGACCTACGTTGCCTTGTCAACCTAGTAGCTTGCGCCGTTCGCCTTGTCCACGGTAAACAGCGAGACTCCGTAAATAAAACGTGTTTGTCTTCGGTATAATGCTGCACAACATTAAGATATATGATGCTACAAATTCAGTAAATGCACACCATCATGTAGATGGTACACTCAAGAAAGAAGACAACATGGACAACCCCACGGTTAAATTGAGAAATGCCCAATAAGGAATATTGTCTTGCAATGAGGAATATATTGTATTATATATTCTATGAACAAATATAAAAAGGACGTCCATATTTATTTGAGTTTTTAAATATGTTCACTCCTCTTAAATGTGCACACACAGCGCACAAACCTTCTTGTAACGATTGATGTTTTTTTAAAGTTATTTTTTCCTGCGTCAGTGCCGTTTTTCCATCTTTATTGGATAGGATTAGTTGGAAACTGGGTTGAAGAGATCAGGGGTAGACATTGCAGACAAGTTGACGAGCGTAGTCAAACTCGCGACACTGCGAACGCTGCGGCAGACACAGCGCCACTAACCTGAATGGGGTCGCGTTAGGTGTGGTGTCCATAACCACTCGGCCAACGCGGACCGCACAATTGATCATGTTTGTGGCGTTGTTGGTTGCTATGCACGTCTGGGCATCTTCTTTTAGTTGACTCCATGTGTCCCGGTCGTGGCCCTTCTTGTCAATATATATTTGCCGTATTCCCCTTCACTGTAGCCACTTCTACACAACATGTTCGGCACCTCACTCATTTCTGTTCTTCGTCAGTGTCCTCGAATTCATAATATTATACCAAATGGCCAACGCAGACGTTCTCTTTGGTATCAAGTTTGCTGGTTCCGCGTCGGCTCCCACTTCAGCCATGTTTGAAATGGAGCTAAACACAACACAAACAAGCTGCACGCTGATTGTGGCAGAGAACACGTGATCTGATCAGGCGCAGCATGCAGCTTTCTGATTGGTGTATATTAAAAACATATATGCACAGAGAAAAAAACAAAGCTTTGAAGAAACCGAAATCGTGTCGTCTTGATTTTCGGGTCTAAAACTGAAAATTGTTCAGCCTTACTCCAGTCAATTGTGACTTTGTCGTCCGCACAACAACATTGGGGTGTGGAATAGAACAACGCAAGTTTGAGCCATCCGTAGTTAATAATACGGTGGGCGTGTGACCCTGAGTCACTCGCTTAAACTGCCCGCTGAACTTGTCTAAAGGGTCAGTACCTTTTGATGACTGGTTGTTTAGTCACAGTATTGTTTAGTCCTAGTGGGGTTACTGCCCAGTTAACCCAAATCCTAACCCCCAAACCCTACCATAACCCCTGGCCCTACTATGACTAAACAACCTGATCCTGATTATTACATAAATTGCCAATTCATTTCACAATCAATAATTGCAGAGGAGTTGAATTGTTATTGCTTTGTCAGCAGTTTTGTGCTGACATCATTGATAAAACTATACCATTTCAAGTTACCGAGCTACTATAGACTATTTCAAGTTACCGAGATTAATCTCTTGTAATTGACAATATTTTGGGGGAATTTTTTTTAAGTCAACTAATCGTTTCAATAATCAGCAAGAAATCCACTATTGAAATGATCTTTAGTGGCAGGCTTACTCCTGAGAATATGGTCAAAATTCCAAAAAGCAGGAATCTTTTTTCTTTTTTTTTGGTTGGCTTTTTTTTAAGCACTTTTTGACTTGAAACGTTCCGCTGTGTTTTTCTTTCGGACCCGTGCCATGTCTCCACCTCCCTGTTGTACGTATCATAAACGGCAAGCCTGGTAAGGGGTTACTTTTTGATTACTTTTAGGATAATACAATTTAAAAAGATCATTTCTAACAGGTTATTGACTATACATTGTAGCCGTTCAACTAATAGAGGCTGAAACACCAGCGAGGTTAGGTAAAATAAAAGCCTTTAAAACACCAAGTTATTTGTTGAAATTATTTGATTAATGCGTTCTTCAAGTACTGTGAAAGTATCCCCACTTTTGAATTAGTTCAGCAAATCTTACGGCAAATATTTCAATGGACTTTTGTTGTCATTTCATTCAGGGTGAATTCAGACTATATTATAATCTGAACAGCTGCAGTTTGTGGCAAATCATTTCCAAAGTAAATATTTGATGCAAGTCTTCTTTCTTAAAAAGGTAATACAAAACATAACTCCGTCCCAGTGCTGGCACACGCACATACACTCGCCTTGTCGGGGGAAAAAGCAAAGAACTGTCATTTTGTATTGTATATCTTTATCGATAGCTGATGTTCATAGCAAATGTCATGTCTGTACAGCCGTCCTGATGTATTTAAACTGTTATTTCCACTTACAATATTCCTACAAAGCAGCGATGTAGTGCTTGGTTGTACATTTTGAAGTGTGCGTGGTAAATGCCGTTTATGAAGCATTTATATTTACGTTGAAGAAAATAAAGTGTGGATAAATACCATATTGAATATGTTCCCCTGGTCAAGGCTCTCCTTTTTTTCTTGGACTATGAGCTTAATTAGTTGGCACTTTTTAGGGACCGTAGACCTCGAGTTAAGAACAGGAGGGGCTAGGGCTATTCCATGTGACGTCACAGCCTGGCGGCGGCAGACATTTTGCTGGTAACGTGTATGGTGAAGTATACGTAGGGCTTAAGGGATAGACCGCCGAAAATTCAAATTGAAACATGTTCTTCTTTGTCCTAAGATTACCTATACCTCCCCATTGAAATCAACTAGGTAGGACTGACGCAAGTAGCTACCAGATTGAAGCCACTAATCGCTTCCAAACTGGTTCCGTTTTTGCGTATTTATGTCACTTGTTATGCGAGATTCGAATGGTTACACAAAAATCAAATGTGGGGGTTTTATTAGTGGAAAATTGACTATTTCATATTTTCGTTTGCTCACTTACCCACTTTGTCGGCACTGGGCAGCTTCAGAGCAAAAGGGCTGTATATTTGTATTGGATTCTTATTTTGAATCTTCAGTGAACTGTCCGTTTTAGAGAAAGAAGAAAGAATTGATGCTTTCTTCTGTGAACCGGCCGTTTTAGAAAAAAATGCGGAACCAGTTTGGAAGCATTTAGAGGCTTTAATCTGGTAGCTTCTTGAGTCACTCCAACCTAGTTGATTTCAATGGCGATTTCAACATCGAACAGCCGCTCGCGTGTGGACGCGCACACACACACACACACACACAGATCACTGGCAATGTATAGGTAATCTTAGAACAAGGAAGACATTTTTTCATTTTGAATTTCCGGTGGTCTATCCCTTTAATTGGTGTTATTCCCACTTCACGTCCATTATATAGGCCAAATACAACAACGTATTTAGGCTGCCATCTGCTGGAGATTGATAGCATATTGGATGAATCAATAATAGAACACTTTTAAACGGACAATCGCTCGCTGCCTGTTCACCTGACTGCGATGATACCAGCAAAATGTGTGCTGCCGCCAAGCCATGAGTTCACAGTGCAACAGCTCTATGACCAACATTCATTCTCACTTTTTCGATCTTGGGAGAAAAACTGTTTTCAATTAATATTGTAACTTGTCATATTATCTTTATTACGTTTTTAATTAATATTGTAACTTTGTAATTTCATTTATTTTTACAGTTTATTTTATTTTCACGACCACAGGTCTTACAGGTGCTATAAATTGTATCCACGTTAAGGCAGGTGTGACTAATCAAAAATCAAAAATGGATTACGGTAGCTTACTTGGGCTGAGCATGGCACATGCCCGAATAAGGCGACAGTTGATACGCCGACTACTGAAACAGGTATGTGTGAAAGAATAACCCTAATATAACCGATAAGAAAGTCTGCCCTCTGGCGCTGCTGTCTGGGCGCTGGGGCGCGACAGGGCGTGTGAACGGCGTCAGGGAACAACACGCCTTTTTCAATTGCGTTTTGTAAAATCATTTTTTTTTAATTGTGCTTCAAATAATGAATGTTTTGTGTTCATTTTAAAATGGAATAATTGCTACCCACCTCTCCGGAAAACGGATTTGGAAACGACCATAGACACGGAAAAATCATACTTTTCAGGATGAGATATTACAGAAAAATATTGTAAAAGTTGAATAATAATAATAATAATAATAATAATAATAATAATAATAATAATAATAATAATAATGCTATTTTGATGGTATTATTTCCTGTATATTTCTTTTTTCCTTTTTTTAAAGAACACGTTTCCGGAGAACGAAGAAGACATTGGGTGTGACGTAATAAAGCTGCGACGTCACGTGTGTGAGCAGCTTTTTCTTTTTTTTTAACCCTTTTTTTCCCCAACGTGGGCTCTGGTTGAATCCCTCCAGGCTGCCCCGTCTCCCGCCAGCATGTCTTCCAGCGAGCCCGATGTGGACCAGGAGTCCGTGGAGGACCTGAAGGACATGTCCTGTCAGCCCAGACTGGATTCGGTGCTGTTCAGTAAGTCACGCTGACGGTTCTGTTTGTAGCAGACTGTGCACCAACATGTGTCGTGCTCCAGAGTCACCGATCCGACCGACACTAATAACTAATAACATGATATGTAGCAATATAATACACATATACAACAGATTAAGCAGAACATACGGTTAAACGATTCAAATCCCAACCAAGGAAAATTAATTCTAATAGAAATCGTGACTGTAAAGTAAATACTACAAAAGTATGAATTAAATAAACGAATAATAAATAAGGTTTACACAACTAATGGGACCAACGAACTGGAGTTTACTATTGTTAATACTGTTTGTATCATGATAATCAATTGAAATGCACTTTAATAGGTTATTTCAAATGGTATGCCGTGGTGGGCCATCAGGGAGGCATGATGTACCTTTCCGGGGGCGGGGCTAAGCTAGGGATGGTAATGCTTATTTTTTAAATAGTCGTTTCTTTGCCGATTTATTATTTGGAAATTGAAACTGTTATGTGATTAATCAGTTGCATGTTTTTGTTGTCTTTTAGAAGACCCCCCAAATGTAAACGCTTAGCAACAATTACAAGACATCTTGTCAACTTTGAAATAATACAGTCCAATTTTGTTCTGAGACCAATTGCAATTAATTTATACTGCAAAAATGGTCATCCTTAAGACCATTTAGTATTATTTGTGTATGTATTAATATCAAATTTGTGTTGACTAATTGTGGTAATGGCTGCACACAAAAAAAGCCAAAATGGCAATTATTCAATTTCTTGGTGATTATGGATTATTAATTTGTTGCTGAATTAGTTCTATACTCCAGTGGTTCTCAAACTTTTCAGACCAAGAGACCACCTGAGAAACTATTCAGCGGTCAAAAGTACCATCATGTTGACCGCGGAAATAATATACGCACACAATATAAATGTAATCACTACTTGGGTGGTTTCGGCGGTATTCCATTTTCAGACATGTCTTTTGCCTTGACAATAAGTATTTGCTTTGTAAAAGCAATAGATGGCTACAAAGGGTACTACAAAGCCGGGCTTGAAAACATTTTTTTTATGAAATGTTCCGTTCCGAACGGCTCAGGCAGGCCTATGTTTAACGTTTTCGTTCTCTGAACCGTTCCACCACCAAAATATCGGTCCTGAACTGGTTCGGATCGCAAAAATTTTGTTCGCTCTGACGGGTAAGCTGTCCACTGATTAAAAACTGTTGATCCGTTTCAGCTTGTGAACTGTCATCAAAGGTTCCGTTCTACACATTCCACGGAGACACAGATGAGGACATGGTGGAACACATGCTGGAGCTCCGCACGGTACGTATGCCCAGCTTCAGAACAGGGGTGTTCGATCCAGCCATCTTGAACCATGCCACCATCCAAATCAGTCACAATCTGCCATTATGAGTAGGTTTTGTGAACCTAATTGATGGATTCCTTCTATCCGCTTCCCGGGCCAATGCGCACAGATCGGACGTCGGAAAACTCGCCAGCGCGGCACGTACATGACCTGGCAGGGCGCGCATGAACAAGCGGACGAACAGCAGCCCGGGCGTGTGCGCCCCCATTAAGTCCATCATATAATCCATGAGCTCCGATGGACTTCTCTCCCCCGGTCCATCAATGGCCGAACGTGTAGAGCAGCCGCTGCTTAATGGCGGAGTATCGATCAGTTGGTGGAGGTCGCTTGAGTATTCCCACGAGCCTGGCAGCCGTGGAAGGTGGCAGCGCTGCTACCACCATGTGGTACCGGAGACAGTCATCTGTGATGCCCTGAACCACAAATTCTGCTTCCACATGGATGAACCACGCATCCGGCGTCACTTCCCAGAAGGTGGGCAACTTGACGCGTGTACCATTGGCATGGGTAGCGTGGATGGCATAGGTGCTCCCACGCTGCTGGACTGTCCTGTTGTCTCACTGGAGGGCAGCTGGCTGTCCTCAGTTTTAGTCTTGGACGTCCTTTTTCCCATGGCGATATGTTCGGTGTCGCTGATACCTTCAAGCGACACGTCGGGGTCACCAATTTAGAGGTACGTGAAATGAAGAGAACACCTCTAACTATATGCAACTTGTTTATTGGCTTAAGGTCATAGAACAAGAAGGCTGAT
>OMKY01004156.1:9571-20841 GCA_900302395.1 Bregmaceros cantori
AGTGCACTATATAGGGTACATGGAGAATTCGGACACCCCTACAAAATGCTGTGCACCCCATATAGTGCACTATATAGGGGATAGGGAGTGACACAGCCCGATGTGTATGTTGGACATTATGTATTGTGTGACGTGTGTTGTGATCCAAGTCATAGCAACAAGACTGTGTATGGGGCTGCGATATGTGAATGAATGAATGAATGAATGATTTTATTCGGATGGAAAATAACAGCAAATCATCATCAACAACATAATTATCACAGCTTGCCATAAAGCTCCATAGCGAACAGGACAGGAAGAAGAATACATTCTCATAACTCCTGCCCTTGCTTATTAAAACAAAACAAAAGACATATCTTAGGCGGCACAATCTACATTTTCTTATTTCACTTAAGTGAAAAGTATAACTCAACCATCGTCTTCGTATTGGATGAAAATAATTTTTTAATATTCATTCTTAAACTGGTGGATTGTTAAACATCCTTTTAAATCATCATTGAGAGCTGATCATCATAATCCCACTCATCTTATTGACGGACACATTTTCCTTTGGGTAGTTCTCACAACCTGGTGTTTAAAATCAAATGTTCTCCTACTATTGCCACTTTCTGAGCTAAAGACAAATAAATGCTGTAGTGAGGTTGGCAGTGTCTTACCTTTTGCCTTAAACATCATTAGAAGTGTTTGAAACTTAATTAGTTCATGAATCTTCAATATCTTTTATCCTTGAATAATCTATTTGTGTGATCTCTGTAGTGGCCTTTATTTATTATTCGTACCTAAATGTGTTGCGCCATAACTCAGCACAATAGCTCATGTATGGGTGGATGAGCGCGAAGTATAGCATACGTATTACCTGACTCTTTAATACATACTTCAATTTGTTCAAAATAAAGATACTTTTTGCTACTTTCCTCTTGACTTGTGTTATGTGAGATTTCCAAGTAAAACCCGCTACGCCACGGGGCTAGCCCCCTAAAATACATTACTTTTAACAAGTCACCTTTTCAACCCTGGCTGCATTCGCTGCATTGAAGTTTCATGCCGTCCATGACGACCTCTGACCCCATGACCCCTCCCTCCTGACCTCCGACCTCTTGTCTTGTCCATGGCAGTACATCGATGACTTCCTGCCGGCCGAGTCTCCTTACCTCTACGGCCTCCACCCAAACGCTGAGATCGACTTCCTCAGCCAGACGTCTGAGAAGCTGTTTCGCACCGTGCTGGAAATGCAGCCCCACGACGGAGCCGCTGGGGAGGGGGGCGCGACCACGCGCGAGGAAAAGGTATGAATGCGGTATACATCTCGTTTGTTTTCGGTTTTCCTTTTCGTTCCTTGAAGCGGTTCGGAGCCCTGGCGAGTATTTCAACATTGCTTGTGATGTTCGCCTTTAGGAATATTGTATTCTATTCAGGGATGTCAAAAATGTGTTAATATTGTGAATTGCCTGTTAAAGACCAACCACTCTCCTTAACAATGAAAAATGGAAAATTGGTGCTCGCGCCCCAAAAATAAGGGAAAGATTCTTCTTAACAAGAGCAGAATCAAAATCAGAATCAAGTTTATTGCCATGGTCAATGATACAAGTTCACAGACTAGGAATCTTTCCTGGTAAACAGTGCTAGATACATCGACAAACGAGCAAGTAAAACACAAGAAATATAAGTGACAATAATAACATGTCAACAGTATCATCAATATCTACAATATCAACAAGAATATTACATGCGGCAATATTATTAACAGTCCAGGGGGGTTATTTACAATATTATTTACAGTCCAGGGGGGTTATTTACAATATTATTAAGAGTCCAGGGGGGTTATTTACAATATTATTTACAGTCCAGGGGGTTATTTACAATATTATTAGGAGTCCAGGGGGGTTATTTACATGGCAGTCAGTAGATTGAGTTGAGGGGGGTGTGATTAGTCATAATTAGTGGCGAGTTCAGGAGCCATTCAGCAGCGGGATAGAAACTGTTCTTGTGGCGTGAGGTTCTGGTTCTGATAGACCTGAACCTCCTGCAGCATGGACATCTGCATCAAATGAGCTGTAGTACAGATCTTCGATCAATTCTTTGGTAAGAAAACCCAAAGCTGACACGATGTTTCCGGTGTACCACTGTATTTGCCCTCTCAGCCTATTACCGTATTTTCCGCACTATAACGCTTAAAGGTTTCCATTGCAGAGATTTTTTTCAACCGCATGTATACGTACGTATACATACGTACGTAAACAAAACAAATGAGCGTGAGCAAAACAAATGTATTGTCACCGTTGTAGCATACATTGCACTGAAATACGTGCGGTAGACGCACTGTCCGTATACGGACGCCACAGAAAATAATTTAGTTAGATTTTTCACTGCACGTATACGGACATACTGGGTACGTACTGGGGCCCGTGAGCTCAGCGATTGACAGCAGCGCTGAGCAATCGGTGGACTGTGCGCTCCAGGGCATCCAAAGCTAAATGAAAACGTGTTTTCATGTTTTCATGTGCTTGTCGCAAATATATATTCAACGTTTTTACAGAAGTAGCCTCCTGCACGCGCGTTTGTGTATGTATGTATATGTGTGTGTGTCTGCATGCGTGTGTGTGTCTCCCCTTTTCACCACTCTGTACTTTTCCTTTCTTTTCTTTTCCGAGATCCGGCGCACGCACATACACACACGCACGCACACAGATATCTCCTGCGCCGAACGGCGGCTTCGAACGGTCCAGGTGGTAGAATAGGTTTTCTGTAGCCAGGTGCAACTATCATGCATGGTGGTTGCGCAAGTAGCGCACAGTTGAATGGGGCGGAATGCATGAAAAGTGAGTTTTATCGCGCTATGTTTGTTCCCGCGCAAATACCAATGTGCCGCACACTGTAGCGTTTGAAACCACAATTTTCCAACGGGATGGCATACGGACCGCAACAGTACGGACCGTATGCGGACGGTAATAAGACACTCTTCAGTGGAACCCTAACGCAAGGCGCACCGGATTATAAGGCGCACCCCCGACGAGCAGTCTTTGGAAGAAAAAAAATCATATAGAAGGCGCCTAAGATAAACAGGACAGATAACCACAAATCACATTCATAATACCTCTATACATGTGGGTGTGTGCGCGTTTAACACGTAAGTTGCATAACACTCAGTGCACGGGCCTTATATGCAAGAAATTGCCCGGTTCCATAAATGAGCACAACAAGTAAATATTTACAATGACTAACTACATTTTTATTTTATTTTTTAAATAATGGGCGTATGCACAAAGCAGTGAACAAGATGGTGTGTGTGTGTGTGTGTGTGTGTGTGTGTGTGTGTTTAACGCGTGATGCGTGATGTGTGTTAATGCTACACGTTACCTGTTTGACTGTGTCTTTATATATATATTTTTTTATTTTCGTATATTTGTGTTTTTCACTGAGCATGTATGTCTCCTACGGATGTCGCATTTTGTTCAATGCATTACTACCTGTGTCGGGGCTAAGCAGGTTTATGTTTTTGGTAGCGTTGGTTTGTCTGTCCCCAGGATAACTGAAAAAGTTGTGCACGGATCTGGATGAAATGTACATTTGTTGGAAATGACACACGGAAAACCCGATTACATTTTGGTGCATTTCTCTAGCCGATATGTAACTTAATATTTAATCACCAACTTACCGATAGACCGGTGGGCGCTTACCGTGGTCACGTGACCGTGCATGTTCGGCGGTGTTAATACAGTCTATGGGTCAATCGCAATCACATTACTCGAGCACTTGCATTGATAATGGATTGCCACACATACTGCTGGCATTAAAAGTACTATTTTTTTAAGAGATTGGGAGTAGACATTGCTGACAAGCCTAGTAGGGGAGGAGAACCCACGGCACGACTGTGATACACACCATTTACATGAACAGCCTCATTTAAAAAAAAGTTTTTACGTTATTTTGTGGGCGCAAGCGCCATTTTTCATTTACTGAGAGAGATGGCGATAGGTTTTAATCGGAAACTGGGATGAAGAGTCGGGGGGAGACACTGCAGAAAAGCCGTAGAGGGGATTTGAACCCACAGCGCTGATCGACCTGTGATCCTTTAATACCACCACCTGAGAAAGTACAAACACAGCTAAAGGCAGATCGTAAAAATAAATGTTTAAATTATCTAATCTCGCGTATCACCATAGTGTGCACGTGTACCACTGGTGGTATGCGTACCACTGTTTGAGAACCACTGATCTAGAACATATAAATGAATGTGTGCCTGTGTTTTCTGTGTGTGTGTGTGTGTGTGTGTGTGTATGTATGTATGTACAATGCACAAGGATGTGTTGGTGTGCTTTCTAGTTTTTTACTTGTGTGTGTGTGTGTGTGTGTGTGTGTGTGTGTGCGTGCGTGCGTGTGTGTGCCTTGTTATTTTCATCGCTAACTGAAGATTAGTGTACCATAGCGTTTCCAGCGCTGATAGCTTTCACGGAACTATAGAAAGTTTCTCAGGCTGCCGGCGTGCCTCCCTCCAAGCACCCGCCGCTCTCAACACACTGCCGGATTTATTTAGCAATCTCATAAGTTCACTTACGGCCAAGATTTAGTCCCAGAACAGCTTCAGACCCGCGCGTGTGGAGAGAGTTGATGTGATGTCACGACGGAGGAAGGGGGTAGCTCCCTCAACAGATAGGGGCAGAGTAGCCATAAAAATATACTTGAGTAAAAGTATTGTTGCCTCAGCAAAACATTACTCAAGTAAAAGTAAAAAGTAGTCAACGAAAGTTCTGAGTAACTTTCAGTAAAAAAATAAATAAATTAGGACAAATACTCTTTTTTGAAAATGTAATTGATTGGAACCCCCCCTCCCACCACTTTTCATATCCAAAAGTAAAAAAGTATAGACAAAAAAATGTAACGGAGTAAATATAATGTGTTACTTCCCATCACTGTCCCTAAATAAACTCAACTTTTCTTTGTAATCAGAATCTTTTTATTTTGTGGTGTGGCGGAAATTAGTGTTGTTTCCACGCAGGAAGGTTTTTACCGTTTTTACTGTTTTTCACCTCGCCCGGAATGGAGACTGGCTTTGGGACCAACATATATTGAACACATTGTGAAACACATTGTGAGTATGGGCCAAACAAGGAAATGATGAATCATCTTCATCATTCCCATAGTCTGGCAGACCGTTGGGGCGTCAGTGAAGACTTTGCGACCAGGAGGAGAGGAAGACAGAGTGTGATGAGAAGATAGCATCCAAGAGTGGACAAGTTGCAGGCTGACTGACACCAATGCGAATGGTCGAGGACAGAGAGAAATGGGGAGAGCTGGTTGCAAACGATAAATCACTGCCGATGAATTACCTGCGCCGGGGCTGGGGTTATGTTTTTGGTAACGTTGGTTGGTTCGTCTGTCCCCGAGATAACTGAAAAAGTTGTGCACGGATCTGGATGTTATTTTGTACAGTTGTTGGAAATGACACATTTCTGTAGCCTATAAGTAACATAATCATACTTAATCACCAACTTACCGATAGATCGCTTGCCGCTTACCGCAGTCACGCGACCAGACTATGACCGGAATACAGTCTACGGGTCAATCGCAATTGCGCTACTCTAGGAGCACTCGTATTGATAATGGGTTGCCACACATACCGCTAGCACTAAAAGTACTATTTTTTTTGCACACGTCTGCACTCTCTGAGTTGCTTCTCGGTGGTTATGAATTCAGTTGGCAATGAATTCAATAATTGATTAATCAAGTAATCGGCTACAGCTCTAGTTGCAGCCTTAGTGCCAAACAGTGCTTGAAAACGAAATTATTTCTTAAAAGTTCCGTTCCGAACAGTTTAGGCACGCCTATGTTTAACGTTTTCATTCTCGGAACCGTTCCGCCACCAAAATATGGTTCCTCAACCGGTTCGGGACGCAAACATTTTGTTCGTTCCTTATATTGTGCAATGTTAAGTTTGGTTATAGTTTATACAAAATGTATTTGGTGGATTTTCAAACTTCAGCGTAACTGTATTAACGCCATTACATTCACTTCCACTTTGGTCCACAAGATAGAGCCCCAGATGCATGGGGCTTGATGACTGACAGGGAAAGTTGGATGGATGCACAACCATAAATAGTCTCCTGGACATAGGATATGTTCAAATATATAGAGAATGGAAAAAACGTTTTTAACCGGTTTTGTGGATTTCATAATGTTCCGTTTCTGTTCCGGAACTGTTGAAGAAATCTTTTTTAGTTTCCGTTCCCGCTCCTCATAAAATTCCGTAAAATTCTGTTCGTTTTCGCTTTTCGTTCCTTGAATCGGTTTGGAGGCTCGGTGCTGAGCAGCAGAGGGTTAAGTGTGGCTGATGACTATTGACCTATCCACAATTCCACACCCACCCTGGCCTCTCTGTCTCCACATCACCTATAGGGTTCCCACGCCTATGGGCAGCGGTGAACATGGCTGTGTGTGGCGAAGCCCCTCCAGCCAATCTATAGATATGATGACGTCCTCCTTAGCTGCCGTAATCCCTCCATTGATCCGCACGGCCTTGGAGGAAAACTGTCAACACAGTAGCATTAGGTGCACACACCCACACCGCGACCACTGGTAGAGGACGCTTCACAATCCTGTTTGTGTGTGTGTGTGTATGTGTGTGTGCGTTAGTGCATGACCTTGTTCATGGGTTTGTGTATAGTTGTCTCTGTGCTGCAATAACAGGGCTTGAGAACGGAATTATTTTTCAAACCCTCCATTCCGAACGGTTCAGACAGGTCTTTATTTAATGTTTTCGTTCTCGGAACCGCTCCGCCACCAGAATATTGGTCTTGAACCGGTTCGGAACACAAACATTTAATTTGTTCTTAAAGTTCCTTATATTGGGCATTCTTAAATTTAGATATAGTTTTCATACAAAATGTATTTGGTGGACTTTCAAACCAGTGCAACTGTATTAACGCCATTACATTCGCTTCCTCGTCTGTCCACAAGATGGAGCCTCAGGTGCATGGGGCTTGACGACTGACAGTGAAAGTGGGCGGAAATAGTCTCCCAGACATAGGATTTCTTAAAATATATAGAGAACAAAAAAACAAAGGTTTTTAACCAGTTTTGTGAATTTCATAATGTTCCGTTTCTGTTCCGGAACAGTCGGAGACATATTTTTTCGTTTCCGTTTCTGCTCCTCATAAAATTCTGTAAAATTCAGTTTGTTTCCGGTTCCCGTTTTCATTCCTTGAACCGGTTCGGAGCCCTGCTTCCTCGTCTGTCCACAAGATGGAGCCCCAGATGCATGGGGCTTGATGACTGACAGTGATGCACAACTGGAAATAGTCTCCCAGACATAGGATATGTTAATATATAAAAAGAACGAGAAAAAAAAAAGTTTTTAACCGGTTTTGTGGATTTCATAATGTTCCGTTTCTGTTCCGGAACATTTGAAGAAATCTTTTTCCGTTTCTGTTTCCACTCCATTCCACTCCAATTCCATAAATTTCTGTTCGTTTTCGATTTTCGTTCCTTGAACCGGTTCGTAGCCCTGTGCAATAGGGATGTCAAAATTCACTTTGATCATCATTTATTACCTGTGCCGAGCAGGCTTTGTTTTTGGTCGCGTTGGTTGGATTGTTCCCAAGGTAACTAAAAAAAGTTGTGCACGGAGACTTATTGGAAATGACAAACGGAAGAATTGATTAAACTGGTGCATTTCTGTAGCCTATAAGTAACATAATCATACTTAATCACCAACTTACAGATAGATCGCTGGCGCTTGCCGCGGTCACGTGACCAGACTTCCGGGTCGCAACAGCCCGCTGGGAAATGTAGTTGGCTTGTGCTGAGCATGTTCGCCGGTGGCGTCAATCGCAGTGGCTCTATTCTAGGAGCACTTGCATTGATAATGGGTTGCCACACATACTGCTAGCTACTAAAACTACCATTTTTTGTACCACTACGGTGCATGTTTGCAATCTCTGAGTGCTTCTCGCTTCATGGGTCGATGAATTGATTAATGCTTTCTTTGGTGGCGATTAATCATTTGCGATCGATTAATCATTTATTTCAGTTTTTGGTGGTGCTCTTTGGTAATCTGGTGTGGTGTCTTGCAAGGCAGGACTTTTAATTGATAATAATTGAAAATATATTTTTAGAAAAGTTCTTGACAAGATATGAACTTAAAAAAAAATTAAAATCGCATCGCACAACGCTAGATGCTTGCATTGGATCTGGGAAAATCAGACTCGCCGTCGGTACGGAATCAATCGGCCAATCAGCACGGACGTGGGGGGAGTTTGAATGGGCCGCGCAAGACGTGGGCGGAGTTTGGTTGTCACGCCTCCACGCCACCCACCTACTCCCACCTACTGCGTTGTGACTAAAAACTCTATTTGATTGACACATTTTAAAAAAAACGTTTTTCAACCCTGGTCACAATGGCGCAACCAATACAATGCAAGCGTCTAGCGATGCGTGAACGATGCGTTGGTTCTGGCTTGCGAGGCTATCAGATTATAGCACTATGGATAATTTCCATCTGGTGTCCACGATAGGCAAGCGGATATCCATTTTTATACAGAGACACTTAATAACAGAAAGCTAGGTGCAAACTATCAGAACACATTTTAGTAGTAACAGTTTAAGGAGAATTAACTTGTGTAAGTAGTGATCATGAGTCATGTTAATGGCTGTACGATTTTACAAAAAAAAATCCAGATTTGTGTTTTTGAAATCTTGATTTTCAATTTGTTTCCGATTTCTTGAAAAAAAAAGGACAAAATATGTTGGAACTAGAAGTTTAATATTTCAAACTTTGCAAATGGTGTCCATTTTTGGAAATAAGTAAAGACACCTCACCCCTTTTCTTAGGATTAATACAATTATCAATTTACATACATTTTATTCACCCACAAAACTTGAAAACAGACCAGCAAAATCATTATTGTCAATGTTTGACGATTGACTATTTCACTTTTTTCCAAAATCCTCTGATCAAAATAATACGATTTCAAATCGATTTCTTGCACAGCCCTAACATGCAGTATCAATAAAACACAACACGATATGTACAAAACGCATCAAATGTAATTATTGGCAGGCCGAGTGAAGTCTGTATGTGCGTGTACATGTGTGTGCGTACGTGTTTCCCTTTGTACTACGTCCGTGCAGGCGTCACACCTTGGAAGTACTTCTGTGTGTGTCGGAAATCCTGTCTGTGTGTGGTTTTGCGCATGACCTTGTTCGTGAGTTGCGCGTGTGTGCGCGCAATTGTCTCTGTACTGGTAGCGCCGGCATCAGAGGGTTCCTGTGTTTGTGTGCGTGATCTGCGCGTGCGGACGGTTGAAAACATGCTGCTGTTGCATATCCCCCCCACTTCTCACTCCCGCGCTCATGAATATTAAAGAGGCCGCCACCTCGCTATCCTAGCGGCTAACGGATTGTAGCGGCTGTCGACGTCGGCAGGTTCTGGATCAGAGAGACAGGATGACTGTAAAGTATTTATTCTTTGTGTCGTTTTGTGGACACGATGAGGAACTGATACAGACTCAGTACTGAACAATACCCATGTTCACAGGCTGGTGATTTTTCACTAGTGCAAGAATTGTATTGCATAGGACAAGAAACACAAAGGGCTTATGGTAATAGTTACCTGCTTAACCGCAAAGCAGGTAATGTTTTTGGTAGCGTTTGTTTGTCTGTCCCCAAGATAACTGAAAAAGTTGTGCACAGATCCGGATGAAATTTTGCAGAGTTGTTGGAAATGACAAATGGATCTATTAGATTTTAGTGCATTTCTTTAGCCTATAAGTAACATAATCATACTTAATCACCAACTTACCGATAGATGGCTTGGCGCTTACCGCGCTAACGTGACCAGACTTCCGGGTCACATGGGGCCGCTGGGAAATGTAGTTGGCATGTCCGCCGGTGGGAATACAGTCTATGGGTCAATCGCAATCACGCTACTCGAGCACTTGCCATGATCATGGGTTACCACACATACTTTTAGCACTACTATTTATTTGTACCACTACAGCACAGGTTTGCAATCTCTGAGAGCTTAATGCAATAAGAGAGTTATTAGTGCAATAAGGGGTTGTTAAGAGTAGGTCGATGGACGAGTTTTGCGGATAGTTGTGGTTAAATTTCTCAAGCTGAACATGACTTCCGGTGCCAGTTATTTTTGCTGTGTCTTTGACTATTTTTCAACTTGTCTATTCACTGGGAGCACACACCTACCGCGTTACTTATTCCACATCCAAATGTTCTAGTGTGGATCTGTGCCCACAAACGCATGATTCAATAATCTGCGCAACTCTCTCTTCTTCTACTTCTTCTTCGTCCACCAGCTGCTCCCATCAGGCGTCGCCACAGAAGCATCAAGTTGGATTTTAGCTGTATTTCCATTTTTATGCAAAACGGTGGATAATGTGTAACTGGTCACAGAGTGAGCTGTAGTAAGCAGAGTTTGAACCGGTGTGGGTTTTGTGTGACAAATTCAGCCACTTGGGTCCACTACGATTACTTTACACAGACAGCTATACAGACACTGGAAGTGTGTTTCAGCCACTTGGATCCACTACGATGACTTTACACAAACAGCTATGCAGACACTGGACATGTGTTTATGCATGGAGACTGTCTAAATACACTGGGACAGTGGAAACCTTCCTTAGGAATAAACCATAAATATACAACCTCAGCCTAACTTGCAGATTTATAAAAGCACTGACAAACAGTTTTTATAAATGTTCAATGAGTTGAATTGTTTCAATAGAAATGTGGATTCAATACTTAATTTACAAGCAAAAAAATAAATAATATTGTTATTTTTTTTCAAATATTCAATTTGCTGTGGCCGTCCGTTTCTTCACGGGAACCAGAACCTCCTCAGAGCTGCATGTCATTCAACTGTAACAATGGACGCGGCCCATTTGAGGCGGAACACGTCGTGATCATTTCCCTGCCATATCCAGCACTGAACACCAGAACACCAAGACTTTTTAAATAGCCAGCGTTCCATTTAGTCTTCTTGTTGGTGACTGTATCACTGTGTGAGTGTTTTCCGGAAAGTTGTGATGTGTTGTGAGGAGCATAACCAGGGCTTGAGAATGAAATTATTTTTTAAAAGTTCCGTTCCAAACGGTTCCATCAGGCCTAGGTTTAACGTTTTCGCTCTCGGAACCTTTCAGCCACCAAAATATTGGTCCTGAACCGGTTCAGAACGCAAAAATTCAGTTCGTTCTTAAAGTTCCTTATATTTTGCAATGTTAAGTTTAGATATAGTTTATACCGAATATATTTGGAGCCCC
>OMKY01004156.1:20861-31772 GCA_900302395.1 Bregmaceros cantori
CTGCCATATCCAGCACTGAACACCAGAACACCAAGACTTTTTAAATAGCCAGCGTTCCATTTAGTCTTCTTGTTGGTGACTGTATCACTGTGTGAGTGTTTTCCGGAAAGTTGTGATGTGTTGTGAGGAGCATAACCAGGGCTTGAGAATGAAATTATTTTTTAAAAGTTCCGTTCCAAACTGTTCAGGCATGCCTATGTTTAACGTTTTCGCTCCCGGACCATTCCGCCACAAAATTATCGGTCCTGAACTGGTTCGAAACGCAAAAATTGTGTTCGTTCTTAAAGTTCCTTATATTGTGCAATGTTACGTTCAGATATGATATACATTTGGTGGACTTTTAAACTTCTGTGCAACTGTATTAACGTGTGACAAGCTTTAAAACGCCATAACATTCACTTCCTCGTCTGTCCACAAGATGGAGCCTCAGATGCATGGGTGACAGTGAAAGTGGACGGAAATAGCCTCCCAGACATAGGATATGCTAAACTATATAGAGAACGTTTTTAACCGTTTTTGTGGATTTCATAATGTTCTGTTTCTGTTCCGGAACAATTAAAGAAATCTTTTTTCATTTCCGTTTCCGCTCCTCATAAAATTCCATAAAATTCTGTTTGTTGTTTTCGTTCCTTGAACCGGTTCGGAGCCCTGCTAATAACATATGATTCTACACTCAATGCAACACTGCTATACTATACCGCGTCGGGTGATCCCACCAATGGTTGGATCACCACGCTAATCACTATGCTAATGAAGGTCCCTATGCTATGGCTTAGCTAATGCTAAACTACCGCTAAACTAATGATAAAGTACTTGCACAGCAGTTCTTGTCGGTTAAATATATTAAAATAATCGTTAGTTGCAGCCCTAGTGTTTACTTTTGTGGATGGAGAACAAAAAATTGGTTTGCATAATATATGATTTTTTTCTCAGCGTCTCAAACATGTCGTCTGTAATGATCCCCACCCGCGGAAGGATGACGAGGAATACTCTTTGCAACTGGCTGTGATCGCCGTCCAGCGTGGCACGGCAAAGAAAAATGAAAATGAGCAGACTGAAAAATTAAAATGATCAGACTGAAAAATGAAAATGACCAGACTGAAAAATGAAAATGATCAGACTGAAAAATGAAAATGAGCAGACTGAAAAATGAAAATGATCAGACTGAAAAATGAAAATGAGCAGATTGAAAAATGAAAATGAGCAGACTGAAAAATGAAAATGAGCAGACTGAAAAATGAAAATGAGAAGACTGAACTAATCTGGAAAATGACAAATAATAAAATAGAACTTCTCCTGTCCTAACTGAACATCACATCGCCACAGTTTTTTCTTTTTTCTTTAACAGCACTAGACTCACAACACAGACAGGAGTAGACACTGGGCGGGGCCAGTCCGGCTCCATTGAAACAAACATAAAAATACAGTACATTTCTAATTTAAAGGCTTTCAAATTTCGAACCCCTTTTTGAGGGGAAATTGACAAACCTAATGTACTGCAACTTGTCCACTCTTGGATGTTATTGTCGCGGGTCAAGTACACACAATTTAGTTAACCAGAGGGGAAGCAGAAAGGAGGGTTTAACAACCCTTTATTTACAACTCAAAATGTGTCTTTTTATATTAATTAAGGTCGATCCTTTAGAGGTCAGCGGGAGGCAGACAGGCTCTATCTAAAGTTCGTCCAAGGCGTCATCATTGGAAACAGTACTCATCTCATGATCAGTGTCCACTGCGGCTGGACCAGGTACGGGTGGAGGCTCCTGGGGGTCACTCTGTACTGAGGTTTTGGGGCCGCATCTTTCCGGGGTCGGACGCAGCTTTAAATAGGGGCGGACTGCTGATTGTTGACGCGGGGCAGCTGGCGGCGCTGGAGGCTCCGAGAGCGATCCTCGTGCCTGGGAGGTAGGTGGGCAGTCCGATGCGCATCGATCGTCCAGCTGTCCTCGCTGACTTGTAACTTGTTAAGTTATCTTCCCATCGCTTTCACTGTCTTCCTCTCCTCCTTCCACCTGGTACCTTTTTTGTTAAACAGATTTGTATCTCTCTAAGATGCTTTACTTCACCAGACGCACTACAAATGTGTTGTTGAGGGTTGAGGCTAGCTGAGATTCTGTTCTTTACCTCAACAGATGCACTAGAAATGTGTTGTAGTTTAAGTGAGCTGCTGCTGTTTACCACTATTTGTGTGTTGTTTCAAATGTTACTTGTTACAAACTAGAAAGCACCATTGTTGCATAGAATTGAAGCCCTTTTAATTGGAAGTATGCTACTTTAAATAAAACTTATGAAAATGTGGTTTCACGTCATGTCAAGTTGTACAAATAGGCCGGAGGTTACTGGAGGGGGGATTGCCCTGCTCTACAGCATTCGTAGAATGGGGCATCATGGAGCATTTTCCTCTACAACAACCAGAGAAGGCAAAAGTACCAGGATGTTTTACTCGACTGTTTAGGTAAAAGTAAGGAGTAGAGGTACAGATATTTTTGTTAAAAATGTACTCAGTACAAGTAAAAGTACTCACAGAAAAAATAACAGATACTTGAAAAATGTACTTAAGTACAGTACTTAAGTATTTGTACTTCGTTACTTGCCTCTCTACAACAACATACCAGCATGTGGTTTGCTTCCATCCCCTCATGGCTTCTTTAGGTGCGGAGTGTTCTAGAAGAGATTCTGGAGCGCCTCCCAGAGGACTTCAACATGACAGAGCTGGTGTCTCGGGCTGAGGAGAGGACTCCCTACCAGGTGGTGGCGCTGCAGGAGTGTGAGCGCATGAACCTTTTGATGGGGGAGATCCGGAGGACCCTGAAGGAGCTCAGTCTGGGACTCAAGGTACAAACTATGGCTTTGTCCGCTCCCTATCCCCCATAGAGTGCACTATATGGGGTGCACGCCATTTTGTAGGGGTGTCCGAATTCTCCATGTACCCTATATAGTGCACTGAAAGTATCTCACAATGCACTGCAAAAAGGAGTGTGCATCGGATGTACCCTAGACGGAGCAATATAACCCACAATGCATTGCGAGATGTTTTAAAAATGTGACCAACCACGGCAAATCGTTATAAATCTTTTAGACTTTAGACTTTTTCTGATGATTGTTGAATTTTATAATTATATTTTGTATAATTATATTTTATAATAATTTTGACGCTGCCGACTCTAGTGTAGTGTCCACAGTGTTGCTGTTGAGTGCACTATAAGTGAGTGCACTATATGGGGGCTAGGGAGTAGGGGACAGGGAGCGATTTCGGACACAGCTTATAACTGGAGATTGACTTAGCTAGATTGTGTATGATATATAGAATAATACTGCCATGAAATATGGTCATTTTCAGTTTTAGCACTACTCTACTTTAGCCTGGCGAGCCAGAACCAACACATCGTCCACGCATCGCACATCGCTAGACCCTTGCATTGGGTCTGGGAAAATCAGGCTCGCCGTCAGTACCGATTCAATCAACCAATCACCATCAAGACGTGGGCGTAGTTTGTACGGGCTACGCAAGACGTGGGTGGAATTTGTACAGGATACGGAAGACGTGGGTGGAGTTTGAACTCGCTACGCGAGATGTGGGCGGAGTTTGTAGGGCTACGCGAGGCGTGGGCGGAGTTTGGTTGTCACGCCTCCACGCCGCTTGTCCCACCTACTGCGCTATGCCTGGATAACACGATTTTATTGATACGTTGCTTTATTCACGTTTTCCAACCCTGGGTTTACCAGACCCAATGCGTCTAGCGATGTGCGATGCGTGGACGATGCATTGGTTCCGGCTCGCCAGGCTACATTTTCCCCACAATCTTTACAACATCTTTTATTTTTTTGACTCCTCATCTCTTCTTACAAGTAAACCATTCCACAGGCAGATGATTAGTGAAGTGCTGACGTGTTGAGGTACCGCGAGGTGCCTTTAGCAACACATTCCCTGCTTTTGTACTTTTCTCCGCTTTACTTTCCTCCACGCCATCTAAACATCGAACAGCCTTGCTTACAGAGGCCAAAGCAAATGAGACATCTGTCCTCGGCGCATCCAAGCCTGACGGCACTCTCTCTTGCCAAGAGAACAGAGGAGGACACGAGGAGGGAGAGAGGAAGACAGGGAGAGAGGGAGGGAGAGGAGGGGATAGAAAGTGTTTGTCAGGAGTTATGACTTTTCCATCAGTCAGAGCTACAAGCCTGGATGTATACACATATATCTTCCTGAGAGGAAAATATGTTTGCAATAGGGCTGCTACTAACCATTATTTTAGTAGTTATTAATTGCAGATTATTGCAACGATTAGTCAATTAGTCGGTTGGATAATTTTTCATTTAAAAAATACCCCAGTGCTGCCCAGTAGCTCAGTCGGATAGGCAGTGCACTGGAAAGCACGCATATGCCTTGATGGAAAAAACATTAAAAAAGAATAGAAAATACCCCAAATTCTCACAGCGAGCAACTATTATGAGAAATGAATGCTGTTAACTTGAAATCTAGTCAAATGTGGCTCTTTTTTACCATCTAATGTACAAAGATAAAGTTACATCCTCTGACAACAAAGGTTTTACGTGTAATTTATACTCAAATATTTTAATGGTTTTGTTCATATTCATGTATTTTTTAATCAATTATGTCCAGTTAATGTTTCATATTTTCTGAAATCATGAACGAATATCAAATGTGTGTGGATAAATGGGGGAAACATCAGCTCAAAACTGCTGACAATAACAACGATTCAACTCTTTGCCGATTATCGGTTTTTAGATTAGTTGTCGATTAATTTTATAATCGATTAGTCATCGATTAATCGACTAATCGTTGCAGCCCTAGTTTGCAACCTTTTGTATTCTAGAACATTCTAAAATAATTGATAATAACATGACAACAAGTATAATAGCTCTGTAAGAACAATAAGAGGAAATGTGAAACATTTTAAAATGTGTTAAAAACATAACAATTCAAATGTGCTAGTATTAAAATGTTTTTAAACATACAAACATGTTCAAGATGTTTATGAAAAAATACAAAAATAGCTTTTCTTATTGATTGATAATAGGAATAAAAACAATAGTCTTGTGTCGCGGGGAAGGGAGCGGTGGGTCCGCCAGCCGGACGCCACCACACACTCTGAGCGAAGCCACGCAACGCAGCCATCTCCCATTACCGTCCCTGAACACCAACTCACATGTTCTGACGCGCTAGTGCGGTAGCGGCAGTAGCGGCGGCGCAGTAAAGGCAAAGTCATAGCGGCAGACGCCCAACACGCGCCACCCAATTCGCACAAGACGCCACTTTGCGGGGCTTCGCTCCTAACCTTTTACTTTACTTATCATTTAGAAGCTCTGAAAGCCCAATTTGCGTTTGGTTTGAACACACAGTCAGTCAATAAACATGAAAAAATGCCGCCGCTGGCCAAAGAAATGACCTAATAGAAAAAGCCAGCCCCATTGATAGTCTTATTGCTCTGGCTTAGTTCACAGCACACACAGAGCCGTGAGATAGCTTCCCTTCACGGTCATATACTGCAGGCCTGCTCATCCCCGCTCTCTCATCACCCTTTCACACTAACGCTAGGTTTCCGCTACAGAGTGTCATTTTTCCATACGGTACCGTACGGATATTTTCCGCCTGGATTCCATACGGTATAAAAGCAGCAATTTCCATTGTGGCCACTACGGCATGCGGCGCTCTGGTATTCGCGCGAGGCCACTTCTGTAAAACACTTGAATATATATATTATTTCGCCTTTGATGCGCTGGAGCGCACAGTCCGCCAATTGCTCAGCGCTGCTATCAATCACTGAGCTCGTACGGCGCGTGCAGAAAAAAATCTAAATAAATGATTTTCTGATCCGTACGTTAGTGGACGGTACGGTTTCCGTACGGAGTTCAATGTAGTGGAGCATATCACGATGGTAACAACACGTTTGTTTTGCTCACGGAATCCGTACGGAGCTGCAGAGGACGTACGGAAGAAAAACAACTCTCAATAAAATTACAAATTGGCGTAGCAGTGAAAAATAATGTTTAAAAATGTACAAATGTGGGGGCATGGTTTTGAGTTCTTCTAGGAGAGGGGTGACTCTCTAGGAGCATTTTCCAGACAGCGCGTTAAATAATTGATGCTTTTTTAGTCTATAATGAAAGTATGGCGACATATTTGGAGTGTATTCCTTTGTTTTAAAGTAATCCTCCTCTCGACTTAGCTTCTGGTGGTGTTACTGTTTGATGGATGCTGATCATCCCGATGATAATGATGAAGATGATGATGGTGATGATAGATTAATGAAAACCAAACAAAAACAAAGGCAGAGGCATCTGGCGTTATTGAGGAGGAATCTTTTTTTTTTGTAATTAAAGTCAATATTAGTAAGTGATTCGCCGAGGAGGAACGATGCACGATGCAAAGATCCAATATGTGCACACCGGCTGTTGCTCACAAACGTCCCTTCGGCGACTGGGTACGATGAGGTTTGATTTAGAGCGGAATATCACAGCCAATCAGACCTGCAGTCTGCTGCCGCGCTGCTACACAATGAATTAGTCAAGTACAGCTGCTACTACTGACGCTCACAGGATTCACAACCAAAGATGTCTAGAAGTAGCCTGGCAAGCCAGGACCAACGCATCGTCCACGCATGGCACATCGCTAGACGCTTGCATTGGGTCTGGGAAAATCAGGGTCGGCGCCGGCGCGGAATCAATCGACCAATCAGCGTGGACGTGGGGGGAGTTTGTACGGGCTGCGCGAGACGTGCGTGGAGTTTGTACGGGCTATGTGAGGTGTACGGTTATGTGAGACATGGGCCTCACTAATCTAACCCAAGCTCCAGAGGCTCTGGCTCCTCCCTAAACTAATGAATGTCAGTGAAACTATGGTAAAAGCAAACTATGGTAATGTGTCTAACATTAAGTTCAACTGTTCAACACTACATTTCAACCATAGACTGTATATAAAAATGGACACCGCATTCGTTTTGATGTCTGTGCCTACTTCCGGGTTGGTATGGGCCTCAGGCACAATTTCACAAACGCGTCAGATTTGGCGTTAATATTTTTTATTTCAGCTCCCATTCATTCTGACTCTGTCGTTGGCGCCCCTAGCGGACAGTACCACCGGAAGAAGTTGCGTGTGTGGGGTGTCTCTCTCTCTCATATACTGTATAGCTCTCTCTATCTCTCCTTGTCCAAGATATATGGGTACTTTCAACAATGGCAGCGCGCAGCACAACCAGAGTTCAATCAAAGCAATGGGATGACGTCATGCACGCTGCGTCTACTTTATATACAGTCTATGATTTTAATGTACCACATAAGGCTGTCTGTCCCACATTAGGAGGCTGCAAAAAATGGCCCACATTAGGGCAATCCACCCTAATGTACGTATGACCCCCCCTCCCCCCCCTCGCCCCCAGGGTGAGCTGACCATGACCGGTGACATGGAGGTCCTCCAGAGTTCTATCTACCTAGACCTGGTGCCTGCTGGCTGGTCCCAGAGGGCCTACCCCTCCATGTCCGGGCTGGTCTTATGGTTCTCGGACCTCCTCAACCGCATCAAGGAACTGGACACCTGGAGCACGGACTTCAGCCTGCCTCCAGCTGTCTGGCTGGCTGGCTTCTTCAATCCCCAGTCCTTCCTCACCGCCATCATGCAGGCTATGGCACGGAGGTAGCTCAGTAGATAATTATTGCCTGCACTGAGCATGTTTTTGGTTGTGTTGGTTGGTTTGTCCCAAGGATAACTGAAAAAGTAATGCACGAATCTGGATGAAATTTTGTTGGAAATGACAAACGGAAGAAGTGATTATATTTTGGTGCATGTACATCATTACCTCTGCCAAGGAGGTAATGTTTTTGTCAGCCTGGCGAGCCAGAACCAATGCATCGTCCACGCATCGCACATCGCTAGACGCTTACATTTGGTCTGGCAAAATCAGACTCTCCGTCGGTACGGAATCAATCGACCAATCAGCCCGGATTTGGGGGGTTTGTACGGGCTACGCGAGACGCGGGCGGAGTTTGGTTGTCATGCCTCCGCGCCGCTTGTCCCACCTACTGCACTGTGACTGGATAACACGATTTGATTGACACGTTTTTATTACGTTTTCCGACCCTGGTTTTTCAAGACCCAATGCAAGTTGGTTCTGGCGCTGGTTCTGGCTCGCCAGGGGGGTCCCCCGGCTGATCGCATCCTCTTTTGTCAAGAGGGAAGGGTAAATGACCTGTGAGCAGCTCCCAAAAAAAAACATTTTTCTTGTTGCTATTTCAGGAACGAATGGCCACTGGACAAGATGTGTCTGCAGTGTGACGTCACCAAGAAGAACAGAGAGGATTTCAGCGCCCCGCCACGAGAGGGCGCCTATCTCCACGGTCTGTTCATGGAAGGAGCCCGCTGGGACGTCCAGGTGAGCCTTGAACTCTTTACTGCAGTGGTGAATTGATCGTCGTTCAAGATTAAAGAAACACAGGACGAAATGGAATTGTCCTTTATGTGCCAGCGTGTACTAAGATTTTGCCAGGAGGAATGACACGGAGGAGTTATCAAGTGGGCACCCCCTTCATCAGCGTTTCGTCGATTTAAGCCCACGGCGCTTTCGGAAGGCTCGACGGTAACTCCAGGCGTCCCTGAAGTATTCCCCTCTGTGTCATTCCTGACTGCCTCTTGATGCACAGCCAGTGTCCTGTTTCAGCTAAAGCCATTGGCTACTCTTTTCAGCTGCCTCCAAAAGTATGGAAATAAAAAATGTTTTACAACTTTTTTTAAAAATGTTTTTACATTCACAATTTAGTTGCAGCACAATCTGCTTGTGTTCAGAATCAGGTTTATTGATGTTGTCAATGATTCAAAGTTCAGACTTTGCAGTTCCTCATATCATCATCATCATTATAATCACTCCCATAGTCTGTTCTCTCCATCTCTCTCTGTCCCCAGCCACTCGCATGGTGTCACTCAGCCTGAACCTTGTCCACTCTTGGATGTTATCTTCCCATCGCTTTCTCTGTCTTCCTCTCTTACTTCTACCTGGCACTGTGCCTTGAAGGATTGTTTTTGAGAGTCCATGGGATCTCGTGACATGTCTGTACCATTTTAGTTTTCGCTTTTTTTGACGAAAAATAGTAGATCTTCATACGTTCCGATGGCTTTTTTTTATTGCTCAAATGGCACACTGAAATATAGTGCACTCTATTTCAGTTCACTGACTTTGCAGTGCACTGTACGGCTGTTTAGTACCGTCTCATATCGAACACCTCCGTTTCACATTTAATGGCAGTGAAATGGCGGTGTGGCAGTTTGCTACGATATGCAATTTGCATGGTGCCAGCGAACGGACTACAAAACCTACACACCAGCAGATTGAAAAATAAATAAATTCCTTAAAGAGATGCAATTTATAAAACAAACTATAAGCACTCACATATTTCAAACCTGCGCCATGGTAGTACAAAAAAATAATACTTTTAGTGCCTAGCAGTATGTGTGGCATTAGTTGTCGATTAATTCAATAATCGATTATTGTCGATTAATCAATTAATCAGTTTCAGCTCTATTCGGGACTAAACATTTGTAAGTTAAAGTTGATAAATCATTGTGCCCCAAGTAAGTTATGTCATTTTTTTCCCAACTTTTAGGCGCTGCATAAATCACTATTCGTTTTGCGAGTGTGCATGCTAACCACCAGCCCAAGAACAATGTCCTTTTAGAACTTTGTGAATTAAAGTGGCTGATTTGCGCCGAGCGCTTACATTAGAAATGCATAAACAGCCCCGTCCACCGCCGGCATCATTAGCATATCTCAGTGTTAGCATATCTCAGCGTTAGCCTTTTACCCGGTTCAGTTTTAATTGTTTTCGTTTCAGGGCTGTTTTTAATGTCCAATCAGTTAGTGTGAAGCCACTAGGGGCCGCTTTCACGCAGACACAACTGTGCGCAGACGCGGCGTACACACACACATCCAGATGTATCCGCACACTGCACGCGCGCACACAAACCCACAGCTTCTGTGTCCCGGAGGTCCAATCCATCCACGTTCCGGCGCACTCAGAGCCAGCACCTCTCTAAGAGGGTCCCTCCGGAGACGCTAATTGGTGGATGTGGTGGAGAGACGAGTGCAATCTCGCTCGCGCTCTCTCTCTATCTCTCTCTCTCGCTGTATCTCTTCCTCTGTCGCCTCTCTCATTCTCTCTCTCTGTCACCTCTCTCTCTCTCTCACACACACTCTCTCTATCACTCTCTTTGTCGCCTCTCTCTGTCACCTCTCCCTCTCACTCTCTGACGCCTGACTCTCTCTTTGTCGCCTCTCTCTCTGTCACCTCTCCCTCTCTCTCTCTGACGCCTGACTCTCTCTTTGTCGCCTCTCTCTCTCACACACAAACTCTATGTCTCTCTTTGTCGCCTCTCTTTCTCTCTCTCTCTGTCTCCTCTCTCTCTCTGTCGCCTCTCTCTCTCACACACTCTCTCTCTCTTTGTCGCCTCTCTCTCTCTCTCTCTCTCTCCCTCTGTCACCTCTCTCTCTCACACACACTCACTCTCTCTATCTCTCTCTTTGTCGCCTCTCTCTCTCTCTGTCGCCTCTCTCTCTCTCTCTCACACACACACTCTGTCTCTCTTTTTGTCGCCTCTCTTGCTCTTTGTCGCCTCTCTCTCTCTCTCTCTCTCTCTGTCACCTCTCTCTCTCACACACACTCACTCTCTCTATCTCTCTCTTTGTCGCCTCTCTCTCCCCCTTTCGCCTCTCTCTCTCTCTCTCACACACACACTCTGTCTCTCTTTTTGTCGCCTCTCTTGCTCTTTGTCGCCTCTCTCTCTCTCTCTGTCCTCTCTCTCTCTCTGTTCCCTCTCTTGCTCTCACTCTCTCTGTTGCCTCTCTCGCTCTCACACACTTTCGCTCTCTCTTTCTCTGTCGCCTCTCTCTCTCTCTCTCTCTCTCT
>OMKY01004177.1:1026-12175 GCA_900302395.1 Bregmaceros cantori
TGGAGAGAATTGCGCCCGGGGATGTGGGTCAGCTCTAGAGGTCCCAGCCTGGGTCGTCCTCACGCTGCTAAATGGGGCACCCTCCACCACAGACGTACAGCAGGGAACAGCAGGGAGCCATTTTCTTCTGAACTAGATCAGGGGTGTTCACAGCTTTTCAGCCTGAGATCCACTTTCCAAGTGACCAATTGGGTGAGATCTACATGTGTAGAGACGGGTACTTGATTCATCCTTACTACTTAGGTGAATTTTTTGCCAAGGAAATACGATAAAAGATTATTTCAGTGTGTTTTCTTGTGTTTACTGTTTCAAACAAATGGTTATCTAAAGATATTGATGACTTGGTCATCAAACACTGGCCAAAGGATGCAAGTAAGTAGGTAACAGTTAATCATAAATTAATATATAAATAATAATACTAATATTTCCCAGTGAATATCAATATTATCTAACAGTTACTGATTACGATTGTTAACTAGGCCTATGCAGTTGTCCCGACTGCTAGAGGTGTATCCCCGAAAACAAAGCTACACAAAGATATATTTTTTTAAAATATTGTTTTAATTAATAAAAATTCTGCTAATTCTTAAAAAAGTTCTACCTCCAAAATCGAATCAGTTCATGAATCTACCCTAGAGCATTAACATACCGAATCTGAGTCAAATCCATTCATTCAAAAGTTATTGCCTTAACACCAGCGATCTGCCGTGTCAGGCGAGAACGTGGATGCGGCACGAACAAAACCATTACATTCCCGACTCGGCGGGATTAGACAAAGTGATCTTGCAAATCCTGGGAAGAACAAAAACTATTTGAAGCTACTGAAGCTACTTATTTGAAGCTACTATCCAGCTACATTGGTTGTTGAGGTGGGTTTAACCCCTATGTTCCGAAATCCCTATTTTTAGCCAAGTTATGGGGTTTAACCCCTACCCTAACCCTAAACCCTAACCCCTAGCCTAACCCCTACCCTAACCCCTAGCCTAACCCCTAGCCGACGCAATGCAAACAGAGTAGGCTGTGAAAGCAGCTTGCTCTGGAATTTTTGTAAAACCGGCGTGAATGACCTGCTTAGTCAAGTGTCGATCGCCGTTAAACGACAAGAAGAAGAAGAAGAAGAAGAACCCCTACCCTAACCCTAAACCCTAACCCCTACCCCTAAAATACCCGTAATCTTTCTGGGAAAAGTGATTTAATAGCGATTTCGGAACATAGGGACTTCGGAACATAGGGCCATCCCCGTTGAGGTGAGGAAACAAATATATCCAGTCATGCATGAAGCCAAACAACTAGTTTAGATCAAAAATATGTATCCAATTAATTCACAATAATTGTTGTGTGGTCCTCCAGGGAGCAGCCGTTCTTCAGCGCACGGGCCCATGTGTTCCAAATCGACCCAGCTACCAAGAGGAACTGGGTCCCAGCGAGCAAGCACGCTGTCACTGTATCTTTCTTCTACGATGCCAACCGCAATGTCTACCGCATCATCAGCGTCGGCGGGACTAAGGTGCGCTCTATGGGATTAACTCTATGCAACAAACATTTCAGTACTGGACAATGTACAGTGATGTTGTGTTCAGATATAATTCTCCACAAATTATATCTGAACAGTTTTCTTCAACGGATGGCTGGCATCTATCTCAGAGATAAGGTGAGAAGTTCAGTCATGCGTGAGAGACTTGGAGTAGAGACGCTGCTCCTTCACCTAGAAAGGAGTCAGCTTAGGTGGATCGGGCATCTGGTTAGGATGCCCCTCGAGCATCTCCCTAGGGAGGTCCTCGATACATGTCCCACTGGGAAGAGACCCCAGGGCAGACCAAGTGGAGGGATTACATCAACTCTCTGGCCTTGGAAAGTCTCGGGATCTCCTATGAGGAAGTCGCTAATGTTGCTCAGGAGAGGGAAGGGCAGCTCTCTGGTGGAGCTGTTGCCCTCGTGACCCGACTACAGATAACCGGTCGAAGATGGATGGATAACAGCTTACAATATGAAGAAGATGATCTCTACTTCCTAAGGAATATTGTGATTACAATTATCTACGTTCTTGGTAGTAAGTCTCGATCAGCAAGCCTAGATCCTGATTACCCCAGACCAAAATACAGTGTGATGCTGTGGCACACAAACGCAAACTATTTTCTGGCTCGTCAGATAGTCAATCTTGGGGCAATCTTCTTGACAGTTTTAAGTGTAACTATTCTTATCCAGGAGTTGTTGCACTTTGTTGTAATCCAGCCTGCGTGATGATTGACAATATAGCTGCCATTTTTAAATGATTGGAAATGCTCCTCTAAATGCGGCCACTGTCCTGTGTTCTCCAACTTCAATTCTGTCATGCAGGCAAACTTTCTATTAGGGGCAAAGTAACGAGTAGTTTCTTCATACTGTGTATAGGTACATACAAGTTAATGAGTTGAGGACTCAACATTCACATATATTCCTGTATATTGCCCAAACCGTTGGGACACAGACGTCAAATGGCTTGTTTTGGTAACAAACTCTCTGAACCGTTGAAATGGCCGTGAAACTGTCTGAAAGTTCCTACTAGGAACTCACCTGGTGTATTCATTTTCAGAATATTCTTGTACCATCTTGGAGCATCAAAGCAAAACAAAGGAAACAAACTTCAAAGTCATCATTATTTTTTATATTAGTTATTTTACGGGCCGGCCGGCTTGATGAATAACATTTCCTCAATGGCGCGTCTGAGCTAAAATGAGTCTGTCCTCTTGCCTCCTACATTTGAACTTGAACTATTGCTGAATGCCAACATTACACCGTCCCTTTCTAGGGGATTGTTTGAAACATTATGCTCTTAGTTTGTGTGGTTACTTCTGCTTATTTGTGTGTTGAATGTGTTAAAGAAAAAAGGGGATCAGACAGATTACGACTAACATGCTGTCATCTGCAGGATTAGTGACAGCAACGCGGCTGGGGGAGGGAGAGAACGCTTTCCTCTCTCTCTTCACTCTCACTGTCACTTTGCCCCTTTTTACCCCCTTATCTCCCTCTTCTCTCTTTCCCTCTTTGCCTCGGTTTTCCAGTTTCTATACCCCTCTATTTATCACTTTCATGCCTTTCTTTCGCTCTCTGTCCCTCCCTTTTTTTTCCTTCCTTCGCCGTCAAAATTTGCTTTGCTTTCCTCACTGCACCTCTTTCTGGGTTTGTGGCTCTTTCCCACCCACTATTTTCATTCTTCTCATAATCTATTTCTCATTGTTCCTCCTATTCCACTCCCACCCCTCTGTCCCTTTCTCTGTTCATTCTCTTGCTCTGCCCCGCTTTCTATCTCACTGTCCGGCTATCTCTACATTTTTCTCGCCAAGTGCATGTTCATTCCATTGCCACCGGCTGCTCTTCCCAGTTGGCCCCAGGCTACAGTTGTGATTCAATACTGCATAAAATAAATATGAGGGAAAAAATAACAGCAGCAATCATAATACTAAACTAGGATTAAATAAAGATTCAATTATAGTAAATTAGAAGAACTTTCCTTGTGTTTAAATGCACTGTAGGTAAGGCATTGCATTTGTAGTGTGCCTACCAGGAATCCAAAAATGTGGGTTGGCAATCACCAATCGTCTCTATATCCCCCAATCCTCTATTGCTTTTGTCGTCTCCTCAGCCCCTCTCTGTCTGTCCCTCTCCGTCTCTGCCCCCACTGCCCTCTCTCTCTCTCTCCCACTCTCTCTCTCTCGCTCTCCTAACACCTCCAGTCGTGTGACCCACATAACAGCCTGTTAGCATGTGTTGTAAGTGGTGGTTGGTAGACCTAGCGAGCTCCAACCTCCTCGTCAATTCAGCACATCAACGTCTCAATCCGCCCAACGCAGCTGTCACAGCTATGCCACGGGGGAGGGGCACACCCACCAAATCTCAGGAAAGCGGTGACAGCCACAACAACTGGGTCTAAGTCTCGATGCGGACTAATTGGAGTTGGTTGGTTACGCTAGTTATGTGTTTTGAATGTGTGACTTCTACCCTTCATGAACGCTTGTCTGAGAGGTGTAACAGGTTGTTTCAGACATGAGTGTATATGTGTGTGTGTTTATATATGTGTGTGTGTGTGTGGGGCAGGTGAGGTACAATCACCTGCAATATGGAATATTTCTTGTATTCAAACCGCATTTTGAATTTGTCGCGGATTGGTTCCTGGATGCAGCGCGGGTTGTTTCCCACGGGTGGCGGGGGTTGATTGGTCACAGTAGTATTCAATCCGGTGTTTAACTCCCGAGATAAATTTGTCAACAACTACAAGTGTGTTCTGGTGTCGCTCGCTGATTGGATGAATATTAGCCACTCACGAAGTGGGAGAAGGATGTAACCAGAGCAGCCTTTCGGCGGAGCGTTTCTCTGTGTGTGTGCGCGTTCGCTCCGGACCGCAGTTGAAATATCGAAAAGAAGAGAAAGTATCAAAATAAAATGTTGATTATGATAATAATAATTGACTAATGACAGAGAGAGGGAGATGGAGAGGGGAAAGAGAGAGTTGGCACGTCAAATGCCGTTAACTCGCTCACGGCATGGCACACACATACACACACACACTTGTTTGTGGAGTTAATATGTTTACATACCCGAAGGAAGATAGCGTTAGGACATCCGCTGGGGTTGTCAATGTATCCATAAAGTCGCAATGTATCCTGTCGTTCGTCTGTGCGAAACGGGTCCAGGGCGCGCTGGTTCAGACTGCGCTGCTCCGAGTCCGGGCGCCTTTTCTGCGGGTTCAATCCCCGGTTCGGACTACCTCGTCCAGCAGGGTTCGTCTCTGATGATTTAGCGCGGATTCGGACCCACTTGGCGGATTCATATTAACCGGGACAACTCGGAAACGAGTTAATTTTTATTAATAGCTCATGGCTATCTAACGAATAGAAATACTGACATGTAACTGTGTGTGTCTGAGTGCGTGCATCTGTGTCCACATGTCTGTGTATATGTGTATGGTTGCATGTGGTTATGTGTGCATGTGTGTACACGTGTATGTGGGTGTGTTTACGTGTGTGTGTGTTTGTGTTGGCAGGCGATCATCAACTGCATCATCACGCCCAGCATGACGTTCACCAAGACCTCCCAGAAGTTTGGCCAGTGGGCTGACAGTCGGGCCAACACTGTGTACGGACTCGGCTTCGCCACCGAGCAGCAGCTCCATCAGGTAGGTTCACTCTGTTCACAGCCATGATTTTTGCCTGTCTGTAGTTAATGTTGCTTTTGTAGGTAGCGGTATTCGTAATTTAGTGCATTCGGCAATTAAAAATGCTGTCTAATTAAAAAAAAAAAAGGTGTAAAACCTACTAATATGCGACAGTAGCTTGTCCCACCATTAAATACTAATCACTTTGTAAATGGGTAATGTTTTTTTGTGCCATATAAGAAATGTGAGAGTACTCTGCAAACCGGTGTCCTGGAGGTGAGGCTGAAGACAGAGAACTGTGTTGATTAATTCCAGAGTTAGACCATTAGGAACATATATAATGAAAGCTAAATTTGCTTAGCCAGGTCCGGCTTACCTCGTCTAATGTGGCGTTCACATCTAAATATCTGGACCTCGGTCCGCACCTGTTAGTGAAGGTGCAACATCAATTGCATTTATTTTTTTTTAAAGTTATTTTTTCTGGCGTCAGCGCCATTTTTTCCATCTTTATTGGATAGGATTAGTCGGAAACTGGGTTGAAGAGATTGGGGGTAGACATTGCAGACAAGTCGACGAGCGTAGTTGAACTCGCGACACTGCGGACGCTGCGGTAGACACAGCAGCACTAACATGAATGGGGTCGCTTTAGGTGCGGTGTCCATAACCACTCAGCCAACGCGGACCGCGTCAATTGCATTTTTAATTGATTCTGTGTGCGTTCATACTCTTTTCGAAGCTCCCGCACCTTTCACATGAGGAGTCCGAAGGTGATCGATAGGTGGCATTGGTTTGCACATCGCTGTGAGCAACCCAAGGAAGAAGACCCGTTTGCCTAGAAACGGATAAATAGGAACTTGACTTCACCGTGTTGTCGACATTGCGTTATGGAACATTGAGAAAAAAAGGGGGGCACATGTATGACCTGGTGTGTTTAATAGCACAAAAATGAATCAGTGTCAATGTTAAAAACAAACAAAAATAAATAATAAAACAGCCCACAATAAAAACGTTTTAGCGTCTGACTCGGCACATTCGACTGAATGCAGCCAGACATTGGAAGAACATGTGACGCAGTCTGCAAATGAAACGGCATATTTTTCAACAGGCTGAAGCAGCTGAGGCAAAAACAACAACAGATGAATGACATGTATCCATTTCATGTTAGTCAGAGTGAATTATAGACATCAACCCTTGATTTTTTTGGGTCTCACTTGGCTGTTTAGTCCATCACGGTTCTCACCTGTTAAAGTGCGCACCGGAATTCCTAAAGTCCGCACCGAAACCCAGCTTTTTCGTCAGATCTTTACACATCATTTAGTTTGCTGTTTGCTGCGCAGTTGAATCCCATCAGCATTCACACCCAAAATTTAACACAACACATGGTTAATCACACATGGTTACAAGTTAATCATTAAAAACAAATTTATAACGTAAAAATAAATTAAGCCATTCGTTTTCAATCTTTTGTATATCAATTGCAAGCAATATAAACATAGAATTTGGATTAGACAGTAGACACCTCTGTAAACATTCAATATACATATTTAATAATAAAGTAATATTGTAGTAATAAAGTAATAAACAAGTAATAAACATAATAATAATAACAATAATGATGATGATGATGATAATAATAACAGCAATCACTCCGAATATGGAGTGGGGTTTCTATGCTGTCAAATGGTACGTTTGTAAATGTTATAGTTGTGCCAATCAGTACAATGTAGTTGTGCACATCTATCTGCTAAATCCTGTAAATGTTTTTATTTTCCAAATTCTTCAATAGGTAGGAATGCAGTCTCCTACTGTTCACATTTAAAATCTAGTATTATGGAACTACACTTTTAAAAGTCAAGTAGTGCATTTCGTACACTGCCCTGAATATAACTTGGCCAACACGGAACTTAGGCGAAGGGCAGTATGCAGAGGGTTGGAACAGTGTCACCTCCCGTGTGTTGGTTCCCTCCCCGCTGTAGTTCTGTGAGAAGTTCAAGGAGGTGAAGGAGGCGGCTCGGCTGGCCCGAGACAAGTCTCAGGACAAAGATCTGGCCAATACAGCTCTCAGCATCGCCGCCCCACAGGTGAACCCACACCTCCTCAACATGGAAATGTCTGTTCACATAGTCAGAATCAAGTGCATTGTCTTTGTCAATGATACAAACTCATGAACTGTGATTTTTTTTTTCTTGGTTTAGTTACGAGGGAGAGGGGAACAAATAATTCAGTGCAACACAGAATATAAGACATGCTACAATAGGTCAAGTAACACAAAAAGTAACTATAGTTCTATATACAGGGGTAGTATATATTTGCTCAGGGTACACTTAGTGGGGTGTAGTTGGAGTGCTGGGGTCAGAAAGTGTCTAGTGCAGCTGTCTCCACCGGCATTACCTGGAATTCACTAGTCGTATGGTAGCAGGGACGAAGCTGATCTGGTGCCGCGGGGTCCTGGTTCTAATGACCCGCAAACCCTCCCGAGGAGGCTGGTATGGACAGAAAGTATCTAGCGCTTCTCTCCATTCTCATTCTCTCCGCTTAGGGTGCCTTTCCATTGGAGTTTGTGACGCTTATCATGGGCAGCGCGAATACTCGAAATATGCGTTCGTGCCAGCGCTGTTTCAATTGGAATTGGCACTCATGACAAGCGGCCCGTCTAGGAAGGTTGGCGTTAAATCGGATACATTCTTTAAACGCCATAGGTATCCAAATCAACTTTCCCGAGAAGGAAATGACAGAGGCAGAGACTCGCAGAGCTGAAAGAATTTAATATTGACGACGGCATTATTAATTCTTCACAAACAAAGAGGGGTAAAGGGCACCGTGCAGGAAAGTCGTCCTGCGAGTGGCTGTGTGTGGTTTCCCGCTGGGAGGGCAGAGGAGAGCTGCCCCCTATGGCTGCGCTACGGTGACTCGGCTGGCTCCCGCTGAGAGCTTCGACTCGGGGCGGGTCTCTAAGTGGAGAGGATGATGAGCTGCAGCCTGTGTTCCCTGCAGTCTGAGTCCCTGGCTGTGGGCTTCAGCATACCACACCACCATGATCAGTATTAAAGCTACAACTATGCACTATACATATATAAGTACGGGGACATGATAAGTGGGACAGAGTGGAACACCCCCGAACATCATATATATTTTTTGGGCCTTCTTAAAGATTTTGCACCCATGACGACAGTAGAGTCTACAATTCAATTTCACTCACTTGCTCCCCTTTTAATACAAACCCGAAACACTTATGAAATCAATCAAACATTATGCACACTCGATCACAGTTCACGTCGTTGCAGAGAAACAGTAAGACACATTATCATTATCAATTTTGTGCGACACTAATGGGGCTGAAACTCTGGACAGACACAAGTAAAGTGGGACATCTGATCATCCTAAAAGTGTATTGGTATTCATTTTTCACACAATGTGATGTAATTCACTGTGCCCCTTCATTGTTTTGCATTCCATTCGTTTACATACATCAGTGGATTTGTTCATGCTTGCACACTTCATTTTGGTGCACCATATTTATAATATTTGTGATAAATGTGACAGTTGTTTTGGCTTGCGACTGCTATAATATGATATGAATTAAATGTATGTATTAATTCAATTAAATTATTTTCCGCTTAATTCAAATTGACCTTGAGTTAGCTGGTAAAAAAGCAGTTGTCTTTGCCAATACTAATAAAACCACATATGTAGCTGTACTGTACAACATTTGGTATTTTCAGTAATGAGAGGACACCAACCGAGGCCAGAGGAACATCATTTGATGTCCCCACAATGCAAACACTGCACTGCCGTTGACAATATTGATGTTAATAGTGTTGGTAATCATTATGGTGCCTTTGATGGATTGTCACAATTATTATTATCGTCGCTATTATTATTAACTCTTTCAGCGCCAACCATTTTAACACAAATGATATATGAACACAGTAGTATACAATGTAAAGAAGAGAAAATTGTGATTTAGAATTTTTTACATTCTTAAAATATTTCTGTTTCATCTTTGGCAGTAAGTATGTGTTTTCTGTAGTATGTCTGTGGAGGTCTATGGCGCTGCTAGAGTTAATAAAATTATTTCTCTACAAAAGTCCTTTAGAAATCATATGTATGTTGCCAAAGACACCTGTTTTAAGATTTAGTTAAGTGAATATGAGTAGAGGATCATTTAACTTCACGGTAAAACGTAGTAATGATAATCATATTTGCTGTTGTAATGCCATGATTTCCATGTTACAAATCTGACATGTTTTTAAATCCATGTTTTGCTTTCTGATTGGTTTCATCTAGTTCTCACAGGTGGGTGTTACGTCTGCTACATCTACTGTTGTACTTCAACTGTGATTATAGAGAATGCAATGATGATGTCACACAGACACGGCACACTTGTGAAAGCAATTTCCTTAGAACATGTTCTTCTGACGACAGAAAGTCACTGCAGATCTAAGAACCGATAAAATAAATACAATGCAGCAAACACTACCTGCCTCTGCCATTGTTGACCAATCACCAGTATTGCAGCAGCCAAAACCTTTCTGCGCGATTGTTGCCTTACATTTCATTGACGCATTGGCGTTCAGTTAATAAAAAATCAGACTTTCAGATAAAAATTATTAACCGGGCGATCTAATGCATAAATCCTGGTGCATCGCCTTTTGCGGCTGCTACTACCAGTTCCCCTTCCACATGGAGGGGCTATAACACAGTCGGCAAACCTGTGACATTATAACCACATTCTGTACACAGTAATGAAGTAAATATTTTGATAAATCTCATACACCAGAAAACCCACATTGATAGTGTTAGTAAGGTTGATGCTTGATGCTGGCTGGTCACTGTTTTGAATAACAACACTGTTATGATTAACTGCCAATGATAACTGTGCAGCACAACAAAAACATATATAATTATTGCCAAATACAAATACAAATCTGACTGCTGTGCGCATTTTGAGACTGCTATTTGGCAGTCATAGAGAAAAGATGTAATTTAATCATGAAACGAGTTAGCAACACACTATTCCTCCTACATGTAGAAATCATATTTTTTTTCATCATACAACATTGCTTAGCATGATGCTTAAAGAAATTGAGATTGTATAAAATATTTCAAACTTTAAACAGTATAGATTTCATCAAATGGAATCCCACTGAAATTAATTACTGTTGATAATAACTGATACCAATCGTTGATGTTATATGGATGGGGTCACTACTTGCCTGTATGTGCGGTTCCCACCCCAGGACCTAGCCGACGAGCCTCAATCTCCACCAATGATCAATGGGCCGGAGGACAAAATGTTCCGCAGTCAGAGCGCTGACATCACACTGTCGGCTGAGAAAGAGCGCATCAAGAAGATGCTCTCTGAAGGGTCAGTATGCCACTCTGGAATTTTCCGATCCTACCTGGGAAACTCAGTTCGCCACCGTTGGGGAGTCATATGTGCCCGTAGCTTAGGATATTGTGCTACAATCAGGGCTTTTCACCGATATTTTTTTCCAATCGTTCCGTTCCTAACAGAAATGGCATTATAACGTTTCCGGTTATGTGTTCCACCAATAAATTGACGTTCCTGAACCGGTTAGAGCAAAAAAATATTGTTTCCGGAACGGTTAATTCCGTTCCTTCGACTGAAATGCAGTGTTTCAATTCAAGTCGAAAGAAAAAGACAGTTTAACGACCGGTTATCGTCGTGGGGCCAGATAAACTTGGGGCCAGCCAATCAGAGAAGCCCAGGCGTGAGCGAGGCTCGTGTTGCTGCAGCAACTACAAACGCGTGCGCGTGTGTGCATGCGTGCGTTTGGTCTGTTGTTTAATGTCCTTGTATTTGTCGACTTATTTCACAATGATCAGTATTCATGAAAGTATTTACCGTGTTTTTGTTTTCTTTGGGAATAAAGTATTTACTTTCACAGGAGTAGCGACTAGCGAGGCACAACACACAAACGCACACTCGGCACTCGGTGCACATACACGCGTGTGTCTATTAACAAGATATGTAATTGGAAAGAAACATTAGAC
>OMKY01004279.1:3661-15332 GCA_900302395.1 Bregmaceros cantori
GGTGGAAGAGCCTGGGTAGAGTGAACAGGGATGAATGGGAAGTTTACTGACTGCAGATTGTGTTTATTTTTGTATTATTATTGATTTATTAGTCATTCTCCACTTCATAGTTATTTTCCATGACATAACCGGGGGATGTATATGCCCCAATTTTTTTAGCTTTGTTTTTTAGCTGTTGGGATGACTGCATCTGCCTAGTTTCTCTGAGTACTGTTGTATGGCTGTATAGGTGTGATGTGTGTGTGTGTGTGTGTGTGTGTGTGATGTGTGTGCACAAACCCCCAGCCTAGGTCTCTGACCTGTGTTATAACGTACAGTCCGGTGCATTTGTACTTGCACGTGTCCCAATGTAAGTAACCCAAGTGAGGACAAACACACAAACAGGAAGAAAAACTTTTTCTTCCTGTTTTTCACGCTGTGCTGCACAGTAAATGTGGCAGTGTTAAATATGCAGTGTCATTCATTGATTCTTTCAGAATTATTTCAACAACAGAGGGGGTTGAATATTTACTAGTGTTGGTGTTAATTTGCAGAGTTACAAGGCACCGTGTCAATTAGACTCTACAAAGTCCCGCTCAAAGCCCACCCAGCTCATCCTCTCTGAAACTTTAAAGACCACCATTTCATTGTAACGTGACTCATGTGGCACCCGACCCTTAGGGCGGACCGAGGCTCGGCTCAGACGGCAAGGGTTTGGGTCGCAGTAGCGCTGCCGACTCGCCGTGTCGCAGGCCCTCGCGGCCTTCGTCCGCTCAGATGCAAACGCCCGTCCCTTCACGGATGTGCCGGCATTGCTGTATAGTGTTAGCCAGTGTTAATTTTTTACTCAATTTTGAGGTCATTTTACTCTAGAAATGTCACGGCTTGGCAGCGTTTTGGTGGTATCACGTACGGTGAAGTATACGTATACGTCTTCGGTGAAATAGAATACATTACCATACCACGTCCATAGTATAGGGGCAAATACCATGGACGTAGTTATGCTGCAATTTCCTGGGGATTGATTGCATAGCACCATGGATAAATCAATAATAGAACACTTTTAAACGGACTATGTTAAGCGAATATTGCTCTGTGTCCGTTTGTCTGACCGCAATGATACCACAATAATGTCTGCCGCCGCCAAGCCGTGAGGTCACCCTGCAACAGCCCTATCACTAAGTTCAGTTGAGCCTCACCGTCGCAGGTAAAGGTGAGCGGGTCTCTGAAGTGCTCACTGATGATGGTGACTTTGAGACTGACCCCGAGGCCATGCTGCAGCTCCTCCTGGCCCACACTGGAAGCCCAAACGAGCCCGGCATTCTTCCACAGATCGTCCGAAGGGTACGCCGACCTAAGTCTAAAGACAGCAACTACATTTTACAGATCAACGCCGAAAAGCGAATTCATTATTTTTTGTGTGTGTGTGTTTTTTATTCTTTATTGAGAGAGATAGTGACAGGATTAAATCGGAAACTGGGATGTATAGTCGGGGGGAAGACATTGCAGAAAAGCCGAACAGGGGATTTGAACCTGCGGCACTGCTCGACAAATGGTCAGGGGGACCCGCTCGGCCACCGCGCGCCGCCAAAAAGCTAATTCAATTTTAAATACCAGGGCACGATGGTCCATAGTCAATAACCGTATGGTAGGCAGAGTGTGCATTTTCCATCTTATTCTGCATGTTATTTGTTTATTTGACAAGGAGAATGCACATTGCAGAGATGCGACCAAGTCCCTCTTTCAAGTCTCAAGTCCTTCTTGGGCAAGTCAAGTCAAGTCCCAAGTCAAGTCCAAATCAAGTCATCATTAAGATGCTGTCATTTTAGCTCCAGAATCTGATTTTAATGAAGTAGCAAAAAAAAAAAAATCAAACGATGCTATTATAAAAGCAAAACTATTGCTTGCTTTTGACTTTATTAAAATCAGATTCTGGAGCAAAAATGACAGCATGTTAATGATGACTTGACTTGGAGTTAGTTGACTTGGGACTTGACTTGACTTGCCCAAGAGGGACTTGAGACTTGAGACTTGAAAGAGGGACTTGGTCGCATCTCTGGCACATTGATCAACATGTCATTTAACAATTGGAGCTGGCCTGTGGCGCAGTCGTTTAGACCGCTGCATCACACCGCATACTCACACTAACCCTGTAAATAAAATGGCAACTGGTGCTAGCGCCCCAAAAAAAAATAACTTGTCATCTAACAATTCCAAGTAAACAGACTAGTTAGCCGAAGGCTAGTTTCTGTAGGTCAAATGATGACAATAAAAGCATTCATACAAAACATCACATGACAGTGATATGCAAAAACCCAAGACCAGCATCTTGATACAAGGGGAGAGGAGGTTCTCGTTTTGAGTGAACCACGTTCTGATCAAATACTGTAATAGCCTAATGAAATAATCTAAATGCTGACTCCATGAGATAAAATACATGTGCATAGGGGTATAGACGAGTTTGGGGGGTACTTCCGGTATTTGAACGTCACTCATTTACATTTACACAATCATTTACTTGCCGTGTATTTGGCTATTTCACTCAAAGTGCTTAACAGTGACCTCTCAATCACACGCCAATGGCGGCGGCTGCCATACAAGGAGCTCGCCACGAACCCATTGGGAGCAATTTGGGGTTCAGTGTCTTGCCCAAGGACACTGGCATGGAGACTGTCGGATGCGGAATAATGTGAAATTGTGTAAATAATTGTCAAGACGTTCAAAACCTGCAATTTTCGTTCACGTAACTTTGAGCCATGCATCCTTAGCTGTGCAGTACTTTCTATGCTGTACGGTCCAAAAATGACTCACATGTCCAACATGTGGCAGTAGGCTGCCACCTCCTCATCTCTCTCCTCGGACACCTGGAACAGCTCATAGCTGAAGCCCTGAGGTCTGGCTCTCAGACTAGACTGGAAAGAAGGAAACATAATTTATTATTAACATCTGAAAATCTAGAAAACCAGTGAGGTAAGATTCAGACAGTGCAAGCTACAGCAACGGACTATGTACACAGTAAATTTTGCAGTGTTAAATATGCAGTGTCAAAGTTAATTGACTCTTTCAGAGTTATTCCAACAATGGAGGGAGTTGAATATTTATTAGTGTTTGTGTTAATTTGCAGAGTTACAAGGCGCTGTGTCAATTAGACTCCATACAAAGCCCCGCCCAAAGCCCCACCCACCTCATCTTCTCTCAAACTTTAAAGACGGCCATTTTCATTGTATCGTGACTCATGCGGCACCCGACCCCTAGGGTGGACCGAGGTTCGGCTCGGATCCCAGGGGTTTGGGTCACAGTAGTGCTGCCGACTCGCCGTGTCGCAGGCCCTCGCGGCCTTCGTCCGCTCAGATGCAGACACTCGTCCCTTCACGGACGTGCTGGCGGTGCTGTACAGTGTTAGCCAGTGTTAATTTTTTACTCAATTTCGAGTTATTTTGCTCTAGAAATGTAACACAATGGAAAGAGTTAATTTAACACCAAATCTGATAAGGACCAAATACACTCAGACACAGTGTTAAATTTAACTCTTTAAGTGTTGATATAACACTGCAACAGTTACTGTGTGTGTGTATAGTGTGGAACGTGCATATTCTGGGATATGGTTACTATTTTTTAATTAGACTTTATTTCTGGGGTGGTCTATTATGATATAAACACACTGTGTACAATTTGGTGGCATTTGGAGTTCTCCCAAAAATGTTTGATTCAGGTTGTAGGGTAAATACAATGATGTCGTTGGGCTGCCATCTGCTGGCGATTGATAGCATATTACCATGGATAAATCAATAATAAAACACTTTTAAACCGACAATGTTAAGCAAATATCGCTCTGCCTGTTCAGCTGACCGTGATGGCCATCACAGTGAAACAGCCCAATTTCCACACAGAGGGAAATGAATGGTGGACTCACTCATTAACACACTAAATACATAGATTCTTGTTTGCTTCACGTGGTGTTCCTTTTCTGGCAAAATTCAAGTCTCAACAGCTTTGCTATTGAAATGAGTGGTTTGTTTGCAGGTCAGAAATGCCATGAGCACCTCCAAGATGGGACAATCGTCGATGTGCATCCAAGTGGTGTGACGGGCAGATGCGCGAGAGATGTTTACCATCTCGGATACAAATCTGACTTCAGTAATGAATAAAAAAACCTATTAAAACGTTGTGCTCATAGTGTTTCTGCTGCAAAATTGCTCATACAACATTTGTATTTGATGCTCTTTCCATGGCAATAGTTTTGTCCCAAGCGAAATGGCTTTGCTTAACGATGTTATTGCAATGTGTCCAGACTGATTTGTCGGCCATGAAACATTTTTTTTTTCAAAGTTGTTAAAACTCATGCTCTAATGCAGGGGACAGCATAGGAGGAAACGCCATTTAAAGTTATTTTTTCCAGCGTCAGCGCCGTTTTTCCATCTTTATTGGATAGGATTAGTCGGAAACTTGGTGGAAGAGATCGGGGGTAGACATTGCAGTCGGCGAGCGTAGTCGAACTCGCGACACTGCGGACGCTGCGGTAGACACAGCCCAGCGGTGTCCATAACCACTCGGCCAACGCGGACCCCGCAAGGCCATTTTTTTAGGAACATACAATCTGTATAATTTATTCATCACCAAACACAACGCTGTGCTGTGGAACAGGAATAAGAGATTACTAACTGGGTCTGCCGAGACACGGCGATGGTTCTTGCTGCTCCTGACAGTGGGAAGGTAGGTACGAGGTGGTACCTGAGGGGGCAATGTCTTGCTGCGAGCCACGGGGCGACCTGGGACCTGTCTGCCCTGGTGGTAGAGAAAATCTTTACAGTATATATTCAACTTTATTTATATAGCACACAGACTTTTTCCCACCCGCAGGCAGACGGAAGTGCTGTACAAAAAAACACAAGCAAGGGGGCAGGACACAAAACAAAATACATTTCACAACATAGATCGGCCTGCCAATTAGAATTGCACCGAGACAAATGAAAAAGAAACTAGAGGTATGCAGTGGTATCGGTGTCGACTGCTAAAGGGATGATACCCCCAAAATGTGAAGCATCTTCTTCTGCTTTAGTTGTTTAACGGCGATAAACGCTTGTTCTTCTTTCTGTCTTTCTTTTTTTTTTCCAGCCCATTCAGGCTGTTTTTTTCCAAGCTTTATTTATTACTATTGGGGTTAGCAGAAACAGGTGAAGATGGGGGGCAGACATGCGGGAAATACGTCGGTGGCGAGATTCGAACCACCGACAGCACGTCTTTCTGTCTTTCTGCATAGGTGAAAATAATATTGAAGAGCCATGCTTGCTGATCGTGGCAGATCGCCACGATTCGCTCCGTGTGTTGATATAATAGAATTACAGGGAAGCTGTTGCGTTTGGTGGTGAAGGAGAGATAAGAACTGGGGAAGACAGGATTCCACATAAGCACTCACTGACAGGCACTAGGCACTGCACAAGCTGCAGGGAGGGGCAAGGAGATATCCCTGAGAGATAAACCGCTAAGGGCTTCTGGTGATTAAGGGGAGAAAACACCTTCGAAGGATGGCTCCCAGCTAAGGACCCTGCAGCTGGGCCACTAGACACTGGCAGAGGTGCGGCAGGCAGAAGGCCTAACACGTCCAAATGCCAGGGAGAACTACTGCATCTTTAAGAAACATTAGAGGTACCGCATCTTTAAGAAACATTTAAAAACTGGGAGGGACGAGGCCTGCTGTATGGGCAGGGGCAGCTTGTTCCAAAGTGTCAAACTCACATTAGTCCGTGCCAGCAGCAGCCGATAATAGTTTACGGTAACATACTTTGAAGGCAAAAGTTGCTGATTTATTCAAAAGGTTTATGTCGATGTCTATCACTCTTCCAGCCTGAATTGAGCTCAATATTTCAAATGACCAAGATCTACCACACAGACGATCAATTTTTACATTGAAATAAACGTAATCCATATATTAGGATATTAGATATATTTCAATATATTTTAGATATTGCCACCCCCTCCAAACTCCCTGCGATCTACTGGTAGATTGTGATCTAGGGTGGATTTCCCTAAAGTGGGTCATTGCGTGGGACACCTAAGCTCCAGAGGCTCTGGCTCCTCCCTAAACTAATGACTGTCAGTAAAACTATGGTAAAAGCAAACTATGCTAATGAGTCTAACATTACGTTCACCTGTTCAACACTACATTTCACTGTTCCACCTAAGGCAACTGACTGTCCCACATTAGAAAAAAGGGCCCACATTAGGACAATCCACCCTACCTAATGAGCACCTCTGTGCAGAAAGTGGTGATAATGTTCTTCAATTATGGTTTTTCATTCCGTAACGTTCATGGAAATATTGAAATATTATGGACTTGGTATGGACCAGAAAGAAGAGATTCTTCCTTGCTGGTGCGGAGTGCAAATTGTCCTTTAATTGTTTGGTAATAAATGAAGCAAGTGAATATCCTCTGTCAATTTATAGATTCACCACTGACATCCCCAGGGTCTATAAACAGAAACAGAAAGTAGTGATCACCGTTAGCTGTTTCTTGCATTATGTCCAATAACGCCAGGGTTGTATTTCGACCTGTGGTAGGGCGCACTGCACGGCACCATATGGTGTTAACCACGTCACACTTCCTGTTCAGAGAGCGTTTACAAGCCCCGCGCAGAGTTGTATCCTCTCGCGACACAAACTATGAGGAAATAATGAATACATTGAGAACATCGCTGTAGGGTGCATTGCCATAATGTGGGCCATCTTTTTCAGCTTCCTAATGTAGGACAGTCAGTTGCCTAATGTGAGACAGCAAAAAATAGTGTTAAACAGTTGAACTTCATGTTAGACACATTACCATAGTTTTTTTTTACCATGGTTACCATTGCTAGTATCATTGCGTTTACCATAGTTTCACTAACATTCATTAGCTTAGGGAGGCACTACACCCTATTTTCCGTGGGAAAATTCATTATTTTCAATGTTGAATGTTACTATTAGCTGTAATCGTATATGGAGCAGGCTGCATGGTTTCAAAGTGCCGAGCCCCATGGCGCATGTCGTGGATACATTACAATGCCTGGGCAATTCCACTCCTACCTGTAGTTGGGGGTTCTTGATCAGCATTTGGTGTTCGAAATCCTGTATGAGCCATTCCTGCTCCAGGTCCTGCAAGAGTGTTAAGTTCTGACCAGAGTCTTTGCCCCAGCGGGCCAGCGAGTCGTCCACACTCCGCTGTGGCGTCTCTTTGGGCCGATCGGCATCAGGCACAAACAGGTTGACGTTGCGGGGTGCCGAGGCCGTGCGGGGGGGTAGCGACGGGGGTGTGCGCAAGGACGTGGGATTCCGCGGAGGAAGAGCAGGAGGTTCCAAGAGAAGTGGCTGCGGTGCGCCTTTGAGGGCGCGGCCCTCCAGGATGAAATTGGTGTCCTGCGTCGAGCCGGGCCGCGGTGGCAGTTCTGGCGGCGGAAGAAGCGGCGACGTGCCCGAAGACGTTTCGGGAGACGAAGACGAAAGCGGGCCGGTTGCTTCCTTGTCCTGACGCAGCCGAGACAGAGCGTCGTACTCCATTTGTAGAGCCTCGGCTAGAACCAGCTCCTTCTGACTCAGACCTGTTGATGTACGATTCAAAATAAGAATGAGCTTCATTCGCTGTTTGCACATAGAGTGAAACTGTCCTTAACGCATTCAGTGCCCTTTTCAAATTTGGCACGTACCAGTGGCAGGGTTTTTTCAGGACCCATTAGGGACAAGCGATCACGTTCAAGTCCGCTTCTAAAATGCATCGCAACCAATGCGATGTGTCCTTGGGAGGAGCTCATTATACGTAGTGGGAGCGGCCTCCCCCACTCGCATGCTGACTGGCGTGGCTGCACGCACCTGCACAAGTATGCGCACAATCACGCACGCGCATCTGAGCATTCGTGGAGACGACCGAAGGTTGACACATCAAATGTGCACTGTTGATACACACCTCAATTTAAACATAAACAAACAAAAAGTAGATAGGTGGTAGAAATGGTCCGTTCAAGTTCACCCTTGTTAGAGACCTCGCAAATGCAGCCGCAAACACATACACACACACTCACACATCAACACAGCGGCTTATCAACATGGGCTGCTTCGATGTGTGTGTGTGTGTGCCTGTGTGTGTGCGCATGCTCACACGCGGCGATTCCCGCGTGTCACAAGCTCCGCCAGGAGGTGGAAGCGTAGCGGCGAGCTCCAACTAAAATGGCAGCAGGCTTCATCGCCTGACGTCACAATCTCATTCTTTAGTATTAGTTTGCAGAACATGGTTGAGTCTCACTAAAAATTGATAAGATTTCTTACAAAATCGTACAGTACCGACGTCCGCACGGTGGCATTATACCATTCTGACATTGGGAAGACACCGTTCCCGCTTTGCTGTTTGTCCTCCTTGTGAGAAGGCATAATGCCAGACCAGATATGGGCAGAGTAGCCATAGAAATTACGTAGTAAAAGTATTATTACCTCAGCAAAATATTACTCAAGTAAAAGTAAAAAGTAGTCATCCAAATAGTTACTCAAGTAAAAGTAAAAAAGTACTCCACAAAAAAGTTACTTAAGTTGTGAAAGTACAAAGTAACTTTCAGTAAAAAAATCAAATAAAATTAGGACAGAGCGAGAGAGCGAGAGAGACCAAGAGAGAGAAAGCCCGAGAGAGAGAGAGATATGACGCCAACATATGTGCCAACAGTTCCCAACTGGTGTCGCTAAAGGCCAAGTTAATGCAACAAGTAGCAGATTGCTGTTGTCTCGGTAAAAAGTCGTTTTTCGCCTCAAATTTACTTGAGAAAAAGTAGAAAGTAACTAGTGAAAAATGTACTCCAAAAGTTAAAAACCACACAAAACAATTGTAACGGAAAAAATGTAATGAGTTACTGCCCATCTCTCTGCCAGACAAGTAATATGATAATAAGCATATTTATAGGCTATAGCCCCATACATAGTGTTGTTGCTGTGGCTCCCATCACGGCACAAACAGCATCTCTAACCCCACTTCTACCAATAACATGAGAAAATAACTAAAATAGGCACATTCATATACATCTGCACAGTAAATGTTGCAGTGTTAAATCAACACTTAAAGAGTTAAATTTAACACTGTGTCTGAGTGTATTTGGTCCTTATCAGATTTGCTGTTAAATTAATTCTTTCCATAGTGTTAAACGTCGATCTGAGACAGTGGCTATCCGCATGACCGGGGGGGGGCACGGAGAGTAGCACCGCCGCCACGTCCGTGCATCCTGCATCTCGCCAGATGAAAGCCGCAAGTGCCTGGGACACGCCGAGTCGGCCTCAGCGCCGCTGCGACCCAAACACCTGGTGCCCTAGCCGAAGCTCGATCCGCGCCAAGGGTCAGCTGCAGCATGAGTCATGACGCAATAAAAATGGCTGCCTCTAAAGTTTGAGAGAGGATGAGGTGGGCGGGGGTTTGGACGGGGCTTTGTAGAGTCTAATTGATACAGCGCCTTGTAACTCTGCAAATGAACTCCAACACTACTAAGTATTAAACTCCCTCTGTTGTTGTAATAACTCTGAAAGAGTCAATGAACTTTGACACTGCATATTAACACTGCAAAATGTACTGTGTGGGGTCTCAGACAGGAGGCAATATCTGGGTGAGGCTGGGCAGCATCAGGTATTTCACAAAAACAAGTCCAAACACTGAACTTCAGAAAATTGAAGAACATGAAAGGTTTTTTTTTTTTCTGAACATGGCTTCTTTTGCGCCCTTCTTGTTGCAGTATCTGGGTGAGGCTGTACTGCTTCATGTATTCCACAAAAAAATAATTGCAAAAAGACAAACAAATTACAAATAAGACACAACGTAGTGATTATGGGCTCAAACACACAAGCAGCACTAACTTTCATATTAAGGTGGGGGCCGCAATATATGGTCCCGCTGGCCGGAATGGACCGGCACGACGCATGTTTGAGACCCCTGATATACAAGTATATTCACTTGTTCATAGTTTTTCCAGATCAAATCAGTAGCATCTAAGCAGTAGCAAATCACTGCACCCGGCGTGTTTTCTAGTACTGCCAGATCCAGGACGTTTCTTCCCCCTAGCTGTCTCCCTTCTTAACACTGAGAGGAGCACCAGCCACCTCACAAGCCAAACAGTAGTGTGAGCCGCGTTTTCCTGGTGCCCCTTTTGCTGCTCTCGTAACTGGTGAACTTGTTACGTTCTAACTGTGTCACTTTATATTACCTATATATTATTATTAATTTACTTTATTATATTTTATTACTTTTGGCTGTGTAACATTTTTGTTATGATTTATTTTGACTAGATATTTTCCTACTAGGCTGTTATTTTTATTGCAGTGTTATTTTATCTTTTTAAACAATGCTATATTTACTGTACAGGGTGTCAAATTCCAGTGCGTTTTATGCATGACCTGGAAATAAAAGTGATTCTGATTCTAAAATAAATAAATTAAATAAAATGATGTTGACCACATGTACAGTGCGAATATTCCTAATACAGACCCAGTGCCTCCAGACCGGCCCAGGCCGCCTCGCCGCTCTCCTTGTGGGTGTGAGCAGCCGACATGCTGCCTGGCCGCTGTGGTCGGAACAAGAAGAGACGGGCCCACGATGTGTCAGCCGAAGGAGGCCATGCTGCCTCGCTGAAGAGACACAATAAGACAGGTTCATGAACAAGGCAGGGACTAGGAATAGAGTTGTTGCATGGTGATGTCACGGACTGGCAGCAGCAGACATTATGGTGGTATCATCGCAGTCAGACGAAGAGGCCGAGAGCGATATTTGCTTGACATTGTCCATTTAAAAAGTGTTCTATTATTGATTTATCCATGACAATACACTATCAATCACCCCAGGGGAAACCTTAAAATACAACAACAACATAGTTGTTGTATTTTAAGGTTTCCCCTGGGGTGCCCAGCAAAAGCGACAAGCTTCATGACTAGAGCCAGAGAGAGATAAAGAAACTCAAAGCCTCCCCGATGTAAGGGCCCTGGTTCTAAATCCCCGCGTCCGCCACGGCTGTTGACACCCCAAGGTTAATGCTCGGGCCGACGACTGTCTGAATCAACACTCAAAAGTGTCGGAGGGGAGCCCCAAAAATCCAGTTAAAGACAAGCTCTATGACATGACAAACCTCCATGACAACAGCTCTGCGACATCACAAACCTCTATGACACTCACACCATATTTCTAGTCAGTTTTTGCATCAATTTGGAGTCCAAAATCCGAGACCTAAAATCAAGGTGTTCGCATCGTCAGTGGTTCAGAACGACTTCTTCGGACGTTTCGCCGCTTTACAATGGATGTGAAGTGATACCGCTTAACCGAAGACGTATACTTCACTGTAAGTGATACAACAGCCCTATTATTTTTGGTACCATCGCAAGGGACACAGTATAATAATCAGAGGGCATGCATGCATCCATCGTTGGCAGACATTGGGTGAAGAAGGGGGAGCAGACATGCGATACAGTAAATGTTGCCGTGTTAAATCAACACTTAAAGAGTTAAATTTTAATTTAAATAAACACTGTGTCTGAGTGTATTTGGTCCTTATCAGATTTGGTGTTAAATTCTTTCCATTGTGTTACATTTCTCGAGTAAAATTACCTCGAAATTGAGTAAAAAATTAACACTGGCTAACACTGTACTGCACCACCGGCACATCCGTAAAAGGGACGGGCGCCTGCATCTGAGCGGATGAAAGCTGCG
>OMKY01004377.1:2906-15088 GCA_900302395.1 Bregmaceros cantori
GAGAGAGAGAGAGAGAGAGAGAGAGAGAGAGACCCAATATATGTGCCAACAGTTCCCAACGCGTGTCGCTAAAGACCAAGTTAATAAGAAGTCTTTTTTTTTTTTCACCTCAAATTTACTTGAGTAAAAGTAGAAACTAACTTGTGAAAAATGTACTTCAAAAGTAAAAAAGTACACAAAAAAAATTGTAACTGAGTAAATGTAATGCGTTACTGCCCATCTCTGCATATAAGTAATTCTCAGCAACTAAGGGCTGGATTGGTGAAAAGCACACGGTGGAAAGCCACTCTTGCAATATGCTACCTGGAAGCCTGGAAGAATCACACGGACATGTTAGTCCGTGATCTGCAATACGCAGATAAGGTGATTCATTGTGATATCACCTGTATTCAACAACTGAGTGGTAAGGGTGGTTTTTACTACATGTGCATGGATGTGCACAGTACTGTTAAGGGCTCAGTCTGGGCCCAGTCTGTTGAGACAGTGCACTACAACGCACACATATGCCTTAAAAGGCGTGGAAAGCTGTGGGTTTGCTTCAACGACAGCTTTGCCGCATGTCTCCTCCCCATTCTTCACCCCTTTCGAGCTAATCCAGAATAAACCTGAAAATGGTCAGAATGGGCCACAAAAAAATACATTAAAATGTTTAATGGTGTTTGTAGGTCTGCCAAATTTGAATATGTACAGTATAAATTATATCTCACAATGCAATAGCTTATAATATAAAGATGACTTTCGAAGAAGAAATGTTCTGCATTCAAAGTAAGTAGAGTTTTCTGTACGCCACGCGTGGAAGTCTGTGACACTGAAAGAGTTAAACGACGTTGTTTTTTTTTCATATAGCACTAATGTAGCTTTCCGATGGAAATGTTCCACATTAGACTGGCATGCCAAAGCCGACTTTGCCACACTGTGTAAACCTCTGAGAGCAAGGGATTAGAACAACACTCCCCCATTGAAAATTCTGTTTCACGCACCCGTGCCCACACCGCGGATCCAAAACCAATTTAACTGAAGGAGGCCGCCCACATGATGACAGATAATGACAGGTTTCACACTTTCACATATTGTATGGTGGGCAGGGGGAGAATCACCGCGTCACATTCTTTCTACTGGCTGGCGTTTGTGGGTGCCTAGCAATGCATGTGTGTGTGGTGTTTTTATGTACACATTATGTATAAGAATCAGCTTTATTTATTTTTTTTTATTTTTGCACATGCAAGCACGATAATGGCTTTAAAACCGAGCCCTATGCCGTCGTACTGACCGCAAAAGGTTTATCGCCGAAAACAAAGCTAAAACTAGAAGCACTCAGAGATTGCAAACCTGCGCCATAGTGGTACAAAAAATATTGGTAAGTTGGTGATTAAGTATGATCATGTTACTTATAGGCTACAGAAATGCACCAAATTGAATCGATTCTTCCATGTGTCATTTCCAACAACTGTACAAAATTTCATCCTGATCCGTGCAAAACTTTTTTCAGTTATCCTGGGGACAGACAAACCAACGCTACCAAAAACATAACCAGCTCTGCGGCGCATGTAAAAAAAAGGGCCATCTTGAATTCAGCCATCTTTAATAAAGTGGCTTCCAAAATCAAATCAGTTTGTGAACCTACCCTAGACTATTTGTCACACAGTGATATAATCATATTCTTATAAAATTCCCCGATCGCGATAACCGACCATTTACAATTACCTCTCTGTCAAAATAGTTTACCGCGGTTTACCTATTAAAGTGCACCTTTTCTGGATAAGATTGTTTTCTTTGGCTTACGTGGCACATTTGTCACTTTCAGGGGCACCTTGGAACTATAGGAAAGGCTGTGTGTGATTTGCACGTGGGGGTATTTAAAGTATTATGAATGGAGAATGTCCAGTCTGCCTTCTTAGATGCCAGCACTTTTGCTCGCATCACATAATTTCACGATAAACACCTTTCTTTGTGTTACGTGACGGGGAAAAAAAAAAAAGTTTGTAAAAATGTCAATCACCCACTATCATCTGCGGGTTAAAGCCCATTGTTGTTAAAACTGCTAAGTAGGCGAAAAGGAAAGTAAGAGGAGAAAGTGAAAGTGCTTTTTCGAGGGGTGCGGTGGCTGGCGGTGACGGGGGGCTTTCATTCATCAATTCGTTGGTGCCCTTCAATTTTGTGGACCCAAGAGTGCTATCTCAAAGATAAGAGAGTGACAGCCATGGACAACAATGACTGAAGCTTTTTGCTGGCCACCTTGTTCCGGCCCGTACAATTATTTTTCTACATACATTTCAGAAAAGGCAGCGTTGGTCAGACTTGCTGACACTCTGGTGACATATTCAGCTCGTATGCGTCAATGAAGAACGGTCACGGTTTAAGAAAAAGATGCAATCTGTGACACCGAATGAGGTCAATATTTGGTTAATGCAGTAATTTTATGAGTTGATTTTCAAATTTTGTCACACAAGGGAAAACTCAAGAATCTTTTTAATGCGTTATATAGACGAGTTTATCCACGAAATGCAGGGGGCTGGCATTTTGTCCCGGCATTCTGCAACCGTGGTGGCTCACAAAAAAATACACAAAACGGGTTCCACTGGTTATTAAATCATGCATTTGTGGGTCACAGATCTGCATGAGGGCATTTAGGTGTAGAATAGCACACTGCAAGTTACCACCATCCGTTTTAAATAACACCGTATATAACACTGAGTGAGACATGTTGAAAAATAGTCCCAACCCCCCCCCCTCAACTTGTCTCTACAATGAAATGTATATGCTCTATCTTAAAGCCAAACAACTATTGTGAAAACTAAGGTAAAGAAATGTTGGGCAAATCCATCCACCTGGTCAAAAGTTATGGACCCAAACCTTAGTGTTGGCCTCAAAAATATCATCAGTTCATGAACCTATCCCAGAGCATTAATACAAAGGCAAAACCGTTTTTATCGTTATTTATTTGAAATGTATACAACTTTTAAGAACCTTATTAAGAAACATCCTAAGTGTGCTGTTTGATTAAGAGCCTGTGAGAAATGAGGATTGACACTTACTTTACTGGCAAATCGTTAGTAACTGTTCTGTTTATACTGGTCAGGGCAAGGCCATGGCAGCGATTCAGAAGCACCATGGATTTCCTAATTCAAAACCAACGTGTGTTCACAAATCATCTTTTCCCATTGGTGCATCTTTCTCTTGGTGAAAATCGCACATTCCGCTAAATCATCACCTTTACCACTAATGCTCTAAACCATCATTTGCAGTGAAAAGGTTTTGCCGAACAAGCAATTTGTCTCCAAATAAAGACGTCATTAGAGAGATTGGCGATTTACAAGTGGGGGGTATTGACGCAGCGTCTGGGAATAGCCTAATGCCGTCTCAGCGAGCGCCAGCATGCACAGCTCTTATCAGTGGTCTGAACCGCTGGGGCTGCGCCTTTATCATGCACACTTCATTTCTGCGCACTTCACACGCGCACACACGCACACACACGTCACCTCTTCACCGCCAATTTACGCAGTTATGTAAGGTTTCATATACGGTTGGGGAGTAATGGCCCCCATTCAATGAGATCATGGTAATAACCAGATAACCAGAGATGGCAAAGGTGCCCATTGCTGGTAATTTGGATACTACCAAAAGGTGTAGTCTGGCGACTCGGTATCGGGATTCGGTATCGACAGTATCGGCCAAAGACTTGAAAGTAAATAAAGGTGTTAGGGACATCTTTAATAATAATGTTAATTGAGTTTGTACTTGTTTAACCCTTTCAGTGCCAACCATTTTTACACTGATGTTTGAAGGAATCGTGTTTGTTAATGAGAGAAAAAAAAAACAGATAATAGTTAACTTGTGATTATGTGAGGATGCCATCCATTCATGTGCCAACAGGGTTTCCATCACTGCATACAATATAATTAAAAGTGGGTTACCTTACATCTTAATCATGGTTTACGAATGCTTAGCAGTAGGGTGGATTGCCCTAATGGGGGCCACTGCCTAATGTGGGACACCTAAGCTCCAGTGGCTATGGCTCCTTCCTAAACTAATGAATGTCAGTGAAACTATGGTAAAAGCACTCCCGCAAAACACATGCCCAAGTATCCCCCACAGCATGAGAGATGATGACTGAATGAAGAAACAAGGCACCTTGACTACTCCACACTTGGATTATTAACGTAGACCTATTTAAATCCTGCAAGTTCATAAATAATTGCTCAGAATATAATGCCGAACATATACCAGTAATGCCATTGAGGGCACAGACTCCTGCTTGCAGCATTATGCTCTCATTAAACATCAACTACTTCATATAATGATCATCATGGGTCGACTTCCTCTAGAGGCTTCAGACTAGTCTTGTTCTGTTGAGGGTTGGTAGGTTAAGTCCTGACCATTCGTAGATGTTGTCGCGCCATCTTTTGGGTTGTCGACCTCTGCTTCTCTTGGTGACCACTAGCCCCTCAACACAGTTTTCAGTCCTATTTAGGATTGCTTGATGTGTCCTGTAGTGGGAGATTCAGGCTCGGACCAGGTGTCGGGTAGAGTCAGAGGTGAAGCTTTATTGAGAAAGTCACATGCTACACTCTCTGACAATCTTCCCTAAAGCACTGACTGACTACGCTTTTAAACACAAACAAGACACGCCTCTGTCACAGATAAGGTATGAATCTGTGGATGTCCGTGGTGTTATTTAAGGCAACCACCGGCTACTGTCAGCACTTCCTGGGGCCGACAGCTGTTTGTGTCTGTGACGTGGACCAGAGGGGGGGAGCTTTCCTCTACCCATAGAGTCTGTCAGTATCATAATTCCATATCATAATAATAGTATCATAATTGCCCACTTCAGTCCATAACGTTTTAGGGTACTGCTTTTCATTCTTGTCATTATTGGTTTGAATTTCTATCATTTCTATGTGGTCTATGAGGCGTTGTCCTGTCATACGTCCCATGATGTGGTTTTGGAATGTTTTGATTATACTGCTCAACTTTGTGGTGAAGTTTACGCTAGTTGAAGTTAGCCTAGTTGTGTGCTTGTGTGTTGGGTGTAATCTCACCAAATTAAGATTTGCCGTGAAAAAAATGCATTCAAATTAGGTTACATTTGGTTAATACAATACAACTGAAACCTTCCAAAACAACATCATGCGATGAATGATAAATCACAAACCTATAAGCAACAAATCAAAAACCAGCGTCTTATAAACAGACTTTTGGAAATGATTTCCATCGATCCCTGTTGCCAAACAGTGTGATCATGACTTAGCAGAAGAAGAAAAAAAAAACATATAATAATAATAACTAAATTGATTTGTCACGAGTCGACGAATGGAGGACATCTCACGGAGCACGTTGTCTGCAGACCGCCCATCAGGAGCGCCTGGAGCTGCATCGTCCACAGGCCGTCCAACTGTCGCACCTGGACGTCGTCAGCCCCCATCATCTACTCTCCATAAAAAGGAACACCTAGCCAAATCTGGCTAGGCAAAGTTACCTTTCATTTCTTATGTAGACGATATTAACTAGAGAATCTACTTCGTGAGCCGGATTGTACTCTGTTTTCTGATGTTGCAACATTCGAGTTAATCAACGCACTCTTCTATCTCCAGCTTGACCTCCAGGATTCTCCACCGGCAAATGACTCTGTCCCAGTGAATCCAGACATTGAGATGAGTAGCTTGTTTGACGATGACTCAATTAGGGGTGCCAGCCTTTCAGAAATGGAAATAAGTGACGCAGGGCCATAGGGAACGTAATCAAAAAATGTGTATTTCTTACGTGCAATTTCCTGCAAAAATATATAACCGAAAACGGTTATATATTTTTACTTATGCTATGTCTGGGAGACTATTTCCGGTTGTGCATCCATCCAACTTTCAACTGTCAGTCGTCAAGACCCATGCTTTTGGGACTCCATCTTGTGGGCAGACGAGGATGCGAATGTAATGGCGCTTTTAAGCCGGTTTTCACGTTTATACAGTTGCACTGAAGTTTGAAAGTCCACGTAATTTTTTTTGTATGAACAATAATTAAACTTAACATTGCACAATATGAGGAACATTAAGAACAAACTACATTTTTGCGCTCCGAACCAGGAGCGCAAAAATTGACCAATATTTTCGTGGCAGAACGGTTCCGAGAATGAAAACGTTAAACATAGGCCGGCCTCAACCGTTCAGAACGGAACATTTAAAAAACAAATTCCGTTTTCAAACCCTGGTTTGCATGCAGTTGGAATTTACTGTTACCTTTAATCGTACAAACTGACACACTGGCACGTACACACTGAGAAACACACGCTCTTACACACACACACACACGCAAATGACATATTGACTGCAACACAGACACCCGCAGACTCACAGGAAAGCTCTGATGAAGGGAAGGGACGGCATGTTGTGCGCGACACGCAAGCCGTTGAAGATAAAACACAGTCCCAGCTTGTCCCTCTCAGTGGCAGTTAGCCTGCGTGGATATGTGAGGTAATCCATTTACTGTAGGTTCGCAGCTACGACTGACAAGGAAGGTAGCGTGTGAAACACGTGTATGAAATTAACATATATATATATATATGATGGGGCACGTCAAATGCTTGACTCCTGCTTGTGTGCACCGTGGATCCACCAGAGATGTCAAAAATAAAACAGCCGTGGGGAGAGAATTTGAATAACAAAAAGGAAGGGTTGAAAACCCCTTTATTGATGCCCAAATATATTTTTAATGTAATATGTAGTATTTAAGCCCTTTAGAGGCAGCGGAAACACGGGAAACAACAACTATCTAAATTAAGTCCATGGACTCGTCCTCCGACGAGGTACTCATCTCGGTATGGTAGACGTTCAGATAATTTAGGCATATTATTTGTTATTGTTATTTGTGATGTAAGGTGCGAATCGGAAAAATGATCCGCTTATTTTGTTAGGGTCCAAAAACCCTAGCCCCTAATCCCTAACCTTACCCCCAACCTTAACCCTAACCTCCTACTACATACCCTTAACCTAAACTTAACCTTAACCTAAACTTAACCTAACCCTAACCTAAACTTAACCTAACCTTAACCCCTAACCTTAACCTAAACTTAACCCAACCTTAATCCTAACCTTAACCTAGCCCTAACACTAACCCTAGCCTCCTACGACGTAACTGTAACCTAATCCAAACAAAATAAGTGCATCGCTTTTCGAACTTTACATAGCGGCAAAAATACGCCAAAATGATCCGATTTAACATCAGCCATCTCGGTATCTCGGGCTGACTCAAGGTCCAACCAGAGCGGAATCAGGTTCTGGTGGGGAGTCCTGGTGATCAGGCTGCAGACAGAACACCACCCAGGATGAGTCAAACTCCAGAGCAGGAACAGTAATCCATGGAAACTTCATCAAGATATTGAATCGTAATGTGACGTGCTTAGTCAGGCTAGCTCACCTGTACCAAGTTTTTGGGACCGCATCCATCCGGGGTCGGACGCTGTCTTAAAAGGAGGCGACTGTTGAGTATGGACAAGCTGCAGCTGGGAGCACTTGGTCCTTTGCAGGCGCTGCATCTTCTGACGACGCTGCCGGGCATTCTGCGGACGATGTGCTCCAGTCGTTCGACTCATCCCGCTGACTCGTAACATGTTTCCTCAATTCTGTTTAGTTACAGATCTGTTATGATCCCCTAAGAAGACGACTAGTTTGGATAAATGGACCCCTGTCACTCTCTGCACACCCGTATATTTAGTTAAATTTACACATAGAACAACAGGGTATACGGAAGGAAAATACAGAAAATAAGCAAATAAGGTAATACAGTGGAAACCGATTATAGTGATCATGTTTGTCCGAGCACCGGTTTGCACACAAAGCCGGCACCCGCCCTCCCGTCCGCGATGCACCACCTGGGGTCCGGGCCGAAGCCCGGTCTACGGCCGAGGAGCGAGGGGGACAGACGCAGGATCGCCGCCCTCCCGTGAGGCTATGCCATCGCCAGGTGGTGCGTGACGGGGCATCGGCCGGAGAACGGGGGTCCGCAAACCCAGGGGATCCAGGAGCGCTGTTCCACGCCTGTCCAGGCCTGCTCAGCGCCTGTCTAGTCCTGCCCGGTCCAGATCTCCCCTCTCTGCCAGCGTGGGGACTTCTGGGATCAGTCCCTTGAAGGGGCAGGTACTGTCACGATCTCTCGTGCACGCAATCTGTGTGCGTCCCTGTATATAAAATGATATTAATAATATGAATTAGTATTATATTATAATATTGTATATATTTTATAATATATTATACAATAGTATAATGTTATAATTAATGTTATAATAATTAATAAATATAAATATGTGTCTGGCCAATGACAATGGTCACTCGGCCATTGATTAGTTGAGTCCAACTGACAAGTAACATATTAGTGAACTTTGTCCTTTAAGTTCTGTTGCAGACGGATTCCAGGCGACTGTGGTGGCGCACAGCAATATAATGAGCAAAAGCGGGTATGTAAGTTCACCCTTGTTTTCAACTTGCTGCTCAGTGTTTATCTCACATTTTATGGCTTCAAGGCTTGGTCGAAGGATAAACGCACAGGGGGAGCTGTCATGCACACGCACACACACAAACACACACACATAGACATACACTGTTCCGTGCACTGTGGTAGTGTTCCAAGACAATGTGTTGTAGGTGTTGAACCATTATTTCCTCTGCACTATTGAGAATAGAAACGGGCTGGTGGAAGACGGCCAATCACCGCTAAGGTAAAAAGAAATCCATTTCTGTGCTTCGCAGCTAGCGATGAGTAATTCAGTTTACTTATTTTTAGGAAGGAATTTCCGGCTGGCATCAACTTCCACTGCGCTAACATATGCATATACACGCTGCTGCAGTCTGTTTGTCCTAGAAACGGGTCCAGTTTGTTGTTTCAACTTTATTAGTGCCAGCACTTAGAAACAACAGCTAATAACAACCAGACCTAAAACTGGAGACTGATGGCAATGTGTTTAAAGCTGTTGGTGAAGGGAGGCGAACACACGACTCTCCGCTTATATGTCCTTTGCAGTGCACTTAACAGACTGAGCTACTGTGGCGCATGGTTAAATGTTTAATTTATATATATATATGTATATATATATATATATATATATATATATATATATATATATAGAGAGAGAGAGAGAGAGAGAGAGAGAGAGAGAGAGAGAGAGAGAGATAGATAGATAGATAGAGAGAGAGAGTCTTTATTAACAGTGCATCTACTTAACATTTGAAATAGTGACAATGAGGGTCGGGGATGTATTTTTTTTTGCGCGTGTCTGCTGCGGCAGATCCTTTTCTGTTAACGGCATGACAGATGGATGGATTTGTCCCAGATTCAGTGTGTTAATGCTCTAGGGCTGGGTCAAGGTTCACTGATCCCAGTTTGGACACACTTTCATTTATAACTGGCCCAATCTTTATTAATTAAAAAAAAACATTTTTGTTTTCGCGGATACATCTTATCAGTTTGCATAGGCCTGGCTTAGACTATTGTCCAATTTTTTGCTTTTAATTGGAACAGCCTCCTATGAGCAGTCTACATGCTATGCATCTACTATGCACGTGTTCTACATGCATACATGTATGCAATGCATCTGATTTGTCCTATGTACCTTGTGATGCTTATATATAATATCATATCAGACTGGATACCGCATCTCAATAGCAAATAATTTCAGTCTTTCCATCCTACCCAAATGACTCAATTAACCGTGCTTGTGGCCAGTGAACTGTCAGCAATATTTTATTATCATTGATATTGCTTTATTGTTGTTTTTTTGTCTAATTATGGTGTTATTACATACGGTGTATATCAGGAAATTGTAAATTGTATACTTGGAACTGACAAATTAACATAGTTTCCCTTATAAAAAGATGATTTATAAATAATATCTGCCCTCTGGAAGATGTCTTTGATTGCTAGATGCATTTTCAGATTCTTTTAATTCATCAGTAATCCAAGAGTCGATTTGCTTAGGTGAAAACATACAATTGAAATACAAATAAGGCATTGATGACAACAAATAATATTTTTATTTGTTCATCTTAATGTGTTTAAATGTGCTGTTTGTGTTAATGTGTTACTAACTCAAATGAAATCAAACTTTATTCATATTGCACCCTTCATGCAGAGCAATTCAAAAAATTTGACCTCAACCCTCTGTAAACAGACTAGGCAGTTATAGAAGTGGCAACTATGATACGACTTTGAAGGTATGTGGAGATATAGACAAGAAGGTGAGAAATGTAAAAAAAAAAAAAAAAACGTTAAGAAGGTATTAGTTATGAATTTAAAGATGATGCGGATCACAATCCGGGTTTAGGATTTTTTTTTCACTGATGATAATCTGATGGTGACATTAGATTACGTATCGCAGGTCATTTAGGGTGAATCTTTGGAACATGACTACACCCAGAACAACACTCACTCACACACATACACACATGCGCACTCTAGGCTTAAAGCATCATGTGTGGCATTCTTTTTTACAATTCTTCAGAGCGCACGTTTGTCTGCCTTTGGCACAGCTTGGGGCGGTCAGTTTCTGCCGCAGATGGAATGTGGCTTGTTTTCCGAGATCCCCGTTTCTGTTGCTGGGGAAGAACAATGTCTCTCTTGCTTCGACGTGTTTTTTTTTCCCCTTCACTTTTCTCTTTATCTGTGTGATGAGAGTGGGTGTGTTCATGTACAATCGCTTTCCTGGGTTTGTGCACGTGGCATCTACAGTACATGAATATTCATTTTTATGCATTACAGTCAGCAGTAGAGTAACTGCTGCGTGATGCTGGAAGTGATCGCAGTTTGTAAGCCCATAACAGTTGTCAAACGATTATGTTACTTATAGGCTACAGAAATGTACCAAAATGTGTGTAATTTCCAACAAGTCAACACAATTTTATCCAGATCTCTGCACATCCTGCTGACAGACAGACAAACCAACGTGACCGAAAACGCAACCTGCTTGGCGCCGTTGATAAATCTTCTATCTATCTATTTATGTGCATTGACCAGCTCCGTGCATCAGCCTGTGTGCTCCCGAAGGGTCACAGTTGCTTATACTCCCTAAGGTCTGCATTTAGTACTACACATAGCTCTTCACGCGACCTTCTTATGGCCCAGAATAAAACAAAATGACAACATTTTTAGATAAATTCCCGGGAGTATTTATGTGATGAAGAGAAAAGCCAAATAAACATCCCCTTAAGGGAGATGGAGAAACCGATACTAAAAACTAAAATAAATGACTAAAATAAGTGCTGCCCAGTGGCTCAGTTGGTTGGGCGGAGCACTGGAGGACACACGTGTGCCTCGGTGGCGCGGTGGGTCGGTGTTTCGAGTCTCGCCGCCGACGTGTTTCCCGCATGTCTGCCCCCCATCTATGCCTGTTTCCGCTAACCCTAGTGAATAAAGGTTGGAAAAAAAAAAACAAAAAAAACAAAAAAGAGACTAAAATAAGATGAAGGCAGATAAAAGCCTTCTCATTCAAACAACATTGAGAGGATGATTGTCTGACTTGAACAGGATCACAAAGAGTTAGCGTCTGCAGTGCATTAGCAGGTGTGCGCCGCTTATTGAAGAGGCATCTGTGCAGTGCCAACAAAAGTCGCTCACTTCACTGCAACCATTAAATGACATAAAATATTTTTTTTCTATTCGCTGGAAAAGACAAAAAGTTCCCGGTTTTCGTTCCTTGAACCGTTTCAAAGCCCTGAAAAAACGTGAGTTGCTACCCTGTACCTGTCTTGTTCACTTCTCGTTCTTTTTTGGAAGTTGTGTTTTCGGCGCAAGCACCAGTTTCTCATTTCACTGAAAGTGATGGTGTGAAAGGGGGATGAGAGAGTGGGTGCGAGTGGACCTGCAGTACATGACTGGGAGGGCAAGTGATTTCACAGCGCTGCGTGTGCTGAGATCTAAGCCACAGTCACATGACGTATGGGGCTGAGGTATACGCTGAGGCGGCCAGCATAAGCCCAGCGTTGTTTAAAAATTCACCGCCATCAGGACACTCGGATGAGTTTATCTGTATTCTTGGTAGTGTTATGGATATTTTAAAGGCAATATCCAGTAACCTTGGTGAGTTCAGATAGGGAGGAAGCACACTGGTTGAATGGGTCTCAAGAGGTTTATTGAAACCCAAAATGTATAAGGAGGGACAGATCAAACAGCCAGTGTCTGTCAGGATGTGCTGTCTGGAAATG
>OMKY01004396.1:2665-13035 GCA_900302395.1 Bregmaceros cantori
ATCTCCTTTTTCTTCTCTCTTCTTTCCAGTCCTCCGTTAAAGGAGTTCTGTAAACAACCCCAAATTACTGTCCTTAACTGCGAAATCAAGGTTGGGGGGTAGTTAGGTAAAGAGCTGCTATACTCCTTGAATCTAATACTAAAAACGTAATCACTTTTGTGAAGCGCCTTGAGGCAGCTTCGGCTGCGATTTTGGCGCTATATAAAAATCTGTTGAGTTGAGTTGAGTTGAGATGACGAAGCAAAACTGAATCAGAAAGGACAAACATTCCCAGAACGATAAAACGAAACAAAAAGAATGCAGACCTTGAAATGATAATAAACACTTTATTAGTGTAAGACAAAAAGCGATCATTTAAGGTATGCAGAGGAAAAGAGTGGTTTAAGAAATGTACTCTGAGGTATGAATATTCAAATATTCTAGACAGGGCTTTGAACCGGTTCAAGGAACAAAAACCGGGAACATTTTGTATTTTCCAGGGAATAGAAACAGAACTGAAAACGTTATTATTATTTATGTTCTGGAACAGGAACACTTATTTAAAAATAATGTAATGGCAGCAGCGAGTCTCTGAAGCGAGTCGTTGAGGGTTCGTCCAGACATATATTATATAGCATTAAACAGCTGACAGGAACTAAATTAACTGTTCCGGGAACAATATTTTTTTGTTCTGACGATCATCAAACGAGTTGGTAACATATTCAATAATCAATTTTCAGTCCCAGCTTTCAATTTTCATACCCAAGGCATTTGAAATGGGGTTTGAAGTTCCAAATATTCTGCACAAATTAAACATATATAAAAAGAAGCAGGATCTCTCCTTCGTACACGTTTTTCTTCAGGAATTCTATAGTAGTTGCTGGCACCAGAGATGGCAAGTAACGAAGTACAAATACTCAAGTACTGTACTTAAGTAGAATTCTCAAGTATCTGTACTTTTAGAAGTATTTTTTTCTGTGAGTACTTTTTACTTCTACTAGATTTTTAACAAAAATATCAGTACTTCTACTCCTTACTTTTCCCAAAACAGGGTTGTTAATTTTTTCTTTTTCCCTGCAACGACATGGTAAGACTACATGTATAGTGCGAATGAGTCAGTAGGGGGCGGTGCAGTAGCAGTTAATAAGTTGTTTTAATTTAGTCTCTGGGTGTGGCCCTCAAAAAAATATCGCCTGTAAAGTGTCAAGGCAAATTTAGATTTCTACTTTTTACTTTCAAAATACTTTTTGAGTACATTTTAGAGCATTTACTTTTTACTTTACTTGAATAGGTATTTGGATCAGTACTTTGTAGTCTTAGTTGTTTTTTTTTACAAATGTATTTTACTGTTACTTAAGTAAAAACTCCCATTACTTTTGCCATCTCTGGCTGGCACTCAACGAGTTAAAATAAGCGTTGACTGTTTACCACAACTTAGCCGTGACCAATATGGTTTGATGACATTCTAGTGAAGGCAATTCTAGTAAGACTGTGTGTGTGTGTGTGTGCGAGAGAGATCTACATCCAAGACCTGTTCCTTGACAGAACCAGGCAGAGGGTGTGTCTGATTGCTGCCAATCCCTCCCAACCCGCACACAACGTGCACACAGAGCATAGGGGATGTAATGGTTTTGTGTGGGCCACCGTCGCGGCCTCGTGCGTCTCTGCAGATCCTTCATTCATGACATCACAGTCAGTGGTAGTGACTGAGTCTCAGCACATATTAAAGGGGAGGGGACATGAAAAACACACTTTTTAGACTGTTTGCTGTATTTTAATTGTGCCGCTGATTAATTTTGGCCATGAAAACATGTAGTCGGGCCGTTTCCTGGTTATTTTACACTATTTGCATAAAGTGGCCGTTCTTGGTCCTGCCAGCCCACCAGCTCGTTCTGAAATTCCTACTTACATGACGTCATGCGGTCTTCCTCGTACTACATTTAAATTAATCACATTAAATAACGTGATTAATTATACATTGCCGCCACCCAGTGGTACAATAGAGTCACTACATCTATCTGTAAACAGAGTTGTCCATTGACTATTAAGAATAGAAACTATACAATGTGTCTCTTCCTATCTAAATAAAAAAGCAGGTTTCATTTTTACTGTGTGTTATTTATTGTGTTTGTGTTTGAGAAAGTGGCCGTTTGGCGCCATAGTCTTGACATACTGTAAAGAGTATGTGCGTTACACGTTATGAAATAGATTCGAACACTTTGATGCACCCACTGCCTGGCGAACAGTCGGACTTCAGCGAGCAAAACAACAACACAGACAGCCGGAAAGGCATGCCAAGGACCAATCACAGTTGTTTTTTTCTGCGCGGCTCTGCGACCGTCATGACGCGTAGTTATGCCCGATTTATACTTCTGACGCACAGCCTCTGCAACCGTCAGATCTGTGTCTGTGCGTGACCACGACCCCTGCACAGAGCCTCTGCGTCTCGTACCTCAAAAAAATCCTTACTACGCGTCATGAGGGTCTCGGGGGTGCCGTTAGATCGGATATGACGTCTAAATGCTCTGTTATGTGGTGTGTGATTGCGGCCGGCAGTTGTGGTGGTGCAGCGGCGGACAAGTTTTCAACACATCCAAGCATCTTCTTTGATATTTAATAATTGCAAAATTAACGTAATAAATACAATTATTTTGTTAATTGATGATTTTTATAGGTTTTTAATTTTTTTTTATATGCCAAAAATCCCATTTATGACAATTTCATACACAATGGTGTCCCTTCCCCTTTAAGACATCACAGGGACAGGGACAGAAATGGTACTGCTAGCATGGGACAAGTATAAATATGGGGCACTGATGCTTCTACCGGCCCTTTAGCTGTCGGCACCATGTCCTTTATTTTTTCCCATGAGTATATTACTTGCTATTGCAACATGGTGAAACTAGAAGCACTCAGAGATTGCAAATCTGCGCCGTAGTGATACGAAAAAAGGACTTTTAGTGCTAGCAGTATGTGTGGCAACCCATTTCCCAACCCATCAATGCAAGTGCTTGAGTAGCGCGATTGCGATTGACCCCATCGGCGAACATGCTCAGCACAAGCCAACTACATTTCCCAGCGGCCCTTGCGACCTGGAAGTCTGGTCACGTGACCGTGGTAAGTGCCCAGCGATCTATCGGTAAGTTGGTGATTAAGTATGATTATGTAACTAATAGGCTACAGAAATGCACCAAAATGTAATCAATTCTTCCGTATGCCATTTCCAACAACTGTTCAAAATTTCATCCAGATCCATGCACAACTTTTTCAGTTATCCTGGGGACATACAAACCAACCAACGCGACCAAAAACATAACCTGCTTCGCGGCGCAGTTAATAAAGATGATTCTGTACGTACCCGTAGTGGGGAAAGAAGGGGAGTTGTGTTGCACTGCGTTGAGCTCCAGTAGGAGGCGGTCCAGCTCTGAGAGGTTGGTGCCCAGGGCAGAGGTCATGGCCGTCGAGCCAGGCTCGGTCGACGGCTTCTGTTTGTTGGGGAAGCTGCGGAGGAGGTGGGGGGAGAGAACGTGTCAGCACAGTGATTTGTTTTAGCAGCACAGGGTGTCGGGTGGAGCGCGGCGTGAGTCGTGTCTGTTGGCTTTGCGACAAGCAGGTGGGAAGTGCTTTTCAGGCCGCGCCAGTTCTAAGAATGAGAGACTCTGTGCATATGAGCTGTGCCTGTGCCCGAGTCCGGATCACTTTTCACTCAAGGTGAGGCGAGCGAGGTGACCACTCTGGGGTTAAGGGCAATACTGTGTACATAACTTCAGCCATTTGTTGTGCAAAGACACAATCTGTATTCTTTTAATCCTCTGAGTGCCAGGGACTGTTAGAAGTTGTACAAAAATAATTTTGCCAAAAGACAAAATGGAAAAAAAAAGTGCTAAACTAAATCTCGACTAGACGCTTCCCTTCATCAACATGTGCTGTAGATCTGCTGTCCTCCTTTCACACGAACACTATCAATGAAAATAGCAAATGGCCTTGTACGGCGAAAAAAATAGCAGAAAGGCGGTGCTAACTCCATAGCACAGTGGGTCAAGACTGTTGCTCCTAGCCAGCCCCAAACATCGTATGGGGCTGGCTGGGCGTGGGCGGAGTTTGTACGGGCTACGCAAGACGTGGGCACGACTTCATTGACACCTTTTTTAAAATGTTTTCCGTCCCTGGTTTTACCAAACCTAATGCAAGCGTCCAGCATTGTGCGTTGCCTGGACGATGCATTGGTTCTGGCTGGCCAGGCTATTGTTGCTGTGGCTTAGATCCCAGCACATGCAGCGCTGTGAGATCGCTTCCTCTCACACTCACCTGTAAACGTGCTCCTCCTCTGGCTGACAGCGTGGAGGGGTACAGTCTCCAGACCACGAGTCCTTCCGGGCTGGTCCCAAGGACTACACAAGACAGACACACATTGGTGAGGCCTCAGAGAGGTAGTGAAGGCACACTGGGTGTAGAAGTTAGGACTTACGAGGGCAGCCCAGTCGGTAAGACAGGGTGCGCATGGGACCATTCTGAAGCAGCTCAGCTGGCCATGGACACATCTGCCAGCCTTCGTTTAAAATGACATACACAGAACGTATGGTTATACTTCGCCCATATGTGGCTTGTTTCCACCCACACCAAGTTTTCATGTTGGTGTAAAATCCTATCTGTGTATAAATATACTAATAAAAACCTCAGCTGTGTTTTACGCACTAACCATGCAGCTATCAAGAAGTAAACCCGCTAGTTATATGGAGAACACTTGTCAATGGATTCTGGACAATTTTCACACAAATTACTTCCTCTTTGCCAGCCATTATTTTTTTATACTGTTGGACAAAAACAGGAAGTCCAGCCCCACAACAGTTGCAAGCAGGTTACTGAGAAGATAGATGTTGGTGAACCACTCTGATGTTGTCATGTTCGCTATCGCCTGCTGCAGGTATCTGGCCCAGAGCTGTGTATGCCAACAAACTCAACTCGAGGTATGCAGTCGGTGCCGACTGCGAACAGGGATCCCTGAAGCATCAATAAACCATACCTCATACTATCCCACTGACCAGTCAGCTGCTATATGACAATCTGACTGTGATGTCATATTACATGTTGAACGTCACTACCGCTGACTGTGATGTCATAAGGAATCTGACGAGACGGACAAGGTGGGTGCGGCGGACAAAACCATTACATCCCTGATACTCTGCGATGTAATGAGAAGATAATGAAGAAAGTGAGATTGTGGGTGAGGAACTGGTCTGAGAGAAGGATGCTCTCCAGAATTAATGATTTTTGACTTCAGTAACTGACAGAACTTTTTGCAAGTGCCCTGTGACCTACTAGCTATGTTTTATATATTAGCACATACTGTGTATGCCGGAAAAAGCAACTTCTTCTTCATAGCATCATTGCGCCCATGATTCAGTTACAGAAAAAGTGGTATGAGTAACCACAATAACAGAAACGTTATTGTCTTTTAAAAAGTTATTGTATATAATATAGTGAATATAGTGACGGGCCTCCTCCTACCTGCTGGGGGGAGCAGCGTGAGTCGGGCAGGTCAAGCAGCGAGCCGTTCAGGGAGTCCGAGCAGGGGGGCGGCGGCACGGGAGGCGGCGTGGAGCCGTCCTGGGGGTAGGAGGAGGGAGCTCCGCTGGGGATGGAGTAGGGCGTCTCGTCGGCCAGGAACACAGGTCTCTTGGAGATATGGGACGTGGTGGACTCTAGGTCAGCCAGGAGAGCGTCTGTAGTGAAAGGAGGTGCGCTTGTTTAGTACAGCTGCAACGAAATGTTTTAACATAGTTTGTTTGAAAAAAAGGCCTGTTATTAATAAACAGGAAAATTATTTGATTTTTTAAATAAAACATTTCACCGCCTGCTTTCAGCAGTTATTTAAAATGATCAGATTTTCATTTCAGATAGATTAATTAGATATGTTTCTATCAACTATTATATTAAATATCATATTATTACAGGCTTATGTGCAACAGCGACATAAAATCATGGACTGAAGTGCTCAACTGAAAATACACAAGATACAAATCAGGGTGCGCTAACTCTCAGAGCAAAGTACAACAAGCCTACTTCAAGAGTCAAGATTCATTTTTAATTCTCCATATTGCACATACATGACAGCAGTACACACACATGGAATTTTAGTTGGGCATGAAACAACTCTCTCAAGATCAACAGGTAATGAACAAGGTCAAAACAAACACTTTGACAAATGTAAACGGGATGATGGTACGCTCATGCACCAACTATGGACTTGCCCGTTACTTCACTCATTTTGGTCCTCAATATTTGATTTCTTTTCCAAATCTTATAATCACCCATGTACACCCAGCCCCCTGGTGGCTGTTCTGGGAGCAGCAGATGAGGGCTCTACATATGCTGCCTGAATTAGTCATGCACTGTCTTTGGGCACAATGCTTGCCAAGCGAGATGTGGCTCAGAGAACTGGGTGAGGCACTTGGCCTGGAGAAACTGAGGCACGGTAGAACGAACAGGCTGGAGGTGTTTGACAAGTCATGGAGACCGGTGCTAGACCACCTGAATGGACTGCGGACAACGTGATTGTTGCTGCTGTGTTGTCTTTGTTTTTTGTTTTGTTTTGTTTTGTGTTTTTGTCTTTTGTTTTGTCTTTGTTTCGCTGTCATAAAATTTGGAAAACTGTGCAATGAAAATGTTTGAAAAAAAAAACACCTTGAAGAAGTGTTCTGGAACCGTTCCTATCTTGTGTTGTCAAAAGCATGTTTTTTGTAAGACATAGTTAGAAGTCCTCAAAAGGCGTGGCACAAGGCACTTGTATGCGGTCTGAGATCTACATTATTTCGAGTCTGGACTTCAAAAGGTGAAGTCAAACAGTGTGGACTCTAGCAGTGGAGTCAAACAGAACGGATGCCGATTCTGCCAAAGCCCAACAAAGGCCCACTGGAACAATGGTGACTTCGATCAAGCCAAACGCGGTGCGCTTGGTGTGCCAGCTATACCGGGTGTGGTGGGGGTCAGTCAAGACCTCTCGTACTGTCCAAAACTCCCAGACGCCTGGTTAACATAGACCACCCAAATCTCCTCCGCCACACAAGATTCAAACTCTTGTCGGCTCGCTTTAAAAATATAACCCACGTGGCCCATCCCAGTTGCCGCCGTCGAAACTAACAAAACCACACAAACATGGGAATGGACCCGTAGGGCAGTGAGTTATACCGCTGATGCCAGCCCCATACATAGTATTGTGCCTGTGATTACAGCACACGCAGTCCTGTGAGATTGCTTTCCCTCACGGTCATATACTGCACATCCGCTCGTCCCCGCTGTCTCAAGACTCATGCCCCTTTATACTAACCCTATCGATAAAATAAAAAAAATGCTGCTTGCGCTGAAAGAAATAATGTAAAAAAAAAAAACACATAATCAAGACACCTGCATCCAGCACACATATGGTGCCTGTGAGTTCACAGGTACGGGCAGCGTTGCAGGTTCTCCTCCCCGTGCCAACCGTTCTGCAATGTCTTCCCCCTATCTCTCTCCTCCCACTTTCACAACTGACCGTGTTAAGGAAAAAAACAACAACAACAATTCACAAATCATTCAGCTGCCGAGTGGCGACATAAAATGGCACAACAAAAAACACACAAAACAACTATAGACTTGTTGTGCTGCCCAGTAGCTCAGTTGGTTAGGCAGAGCGCGGGAAAGCACACGTATGCCTCAATGGCGCGATGAGTCGGTGGTTAGAATCTCGCCACCGGCGTATTTCCCGCATGTCTGCCCCCCATCTTCACCTGTTTCCGCTAACCCTAATAAATAAAGCTTGGAAAAAACAGCCTGAATGGGCTGGAAAAAAACATTTAAAAAAATATATATAGACTTGTTACGGTGCTTCGTGTCTGGAATGGACCGGACAAGACGGAATGCTCAGCCTGCAGTAGTGGTGTACAAGGTGAGGTGGAACACAATGCGCTGCATGTAGCCACCGTGGAACAGGGCAGCAGCAGCAGCAGCAGCGCCACCCTGATGGAAAACAGTGGAAGCGCGATGGCGATAATGTCGGAGCGTGGCCTCGTTGGAAGGCTGACAGGACAAGAAAATGTTGCAAGTGCCTTATTGAACTTCCACTCAGGGCTTGAGTTTCCGCTAGCACGCACACCAAACCATACACTCAAAAAAATATCATATACACTGCTCTGACGGGACTTAACCTTTGAGCTCTCTGTATGTTTCTGTATGTCTTTTTTTGGTCAATCTGCATTTCTTTTTTAGCAGTCACAGTTAGGACTGGGGATCAATCCGAATTTCCTGGAATTTTTTTTTTTTTCGTTTAATATGGACATGATTCGATTCAGATTTTTGTTTTACATATTGCTGGATTGTCACTTATATACGTTCATAAATACTGTCCCATAGACAAAACAGACCCATGTGTATTTGTAATTGTATCTGTGTATATGTTACAGAGAGAAGAGACAAGAATTTGAAAGTATCCATTTTTAGGAAAGAAAAAAACGTTTGAAATTCAAGTCAACACCACTACTTTTAGTTGCATTACTTGCACACCCTCTCATGGCAGGGCTTCTGTAAATCTGGGAATTTGGACAGCTTTATTCAGAATTATCTGGAAAAGGGGCGAAGTAGGGGGGGGTAGTACTGCTAGCAGTATTATGCAATTGTACAATTTATATCACAACCCATTATCAATACACGTGTTCGAGTAGTGCGATTGACCTATAGACTGCATTCCCACCGGCAAAGATGCCAACTACATTTCCCAGTGGCCCCATGCAACCTGGAAGTCTGCTCACGTGACAGCGGTAAGCGCCAAGCGATCTATCGGTAATTTGGTGATTGAGTATGATTATGTTACTTATCGGCAAAACAGAAAAAAAAAAAAAATTCATCCAGGTCAGTGCACAACTTTTTCAGTTATCTTGGGGACAGACAAATCAAAGCTGCCAAAAACATAACCAGCTTTCGCGCCGCAGTTAATAAATGTTTTAACCATAACCACCATTTCAGACCAGCGCTATTGAGGCAGAATTCAATTTGTCAGTTCAGTCTAACCATCAACCCCATGTCTGCTTCTCAGAATCAATGTCAGTATGCAAAAATATTGTTTGTACTAGCAACGTTTATCGCATAGGCGAACTACATGCCATATAAAAGTTATGTTTTTATTTTATGGACAGCACATGATACATTAGACAAACCAGATCCACTGCAGCCTTGCGAGCCAGAACCAACGCATCGTCCACGCATCGCACATCACTAGACATTGCATAGGATCTGGGAAAATAAGACAAGCTGGCACCCATCGGTGCGACCAATCAGCACGGACGTGGGCGGAGTTTGGTTGTCACGCCTCCACGCCGCTAATCCCACCTACTGCGCTGTGATTGGATAACACAATTTGATTCACACTTTTTTGGGACACATTTTTTGGACCCTGGTGCCCACAGGAGGCTATACCAATTAGAACCCAGGAGTGGGAACAAACAGATATACAGGCACAAGGAATTCAAATATAAACTAGCATCAATGAAAACATGCAAAATCAATCAATACTAAAGGAAATACAAAAATACACCATTATCGATAGCAACATGTTCTTTAGAACCCAAACATGATCATTCAAGTCATTAGTCAAGTGAATTACAAACATTCGCACAGAAAAACCCACGCATCAACAAGAGAAAAATGATGGAAAGAGTCAGAAAATTATTGTAATTGAACAATTAATCTTTTTCAAGTTATTCTATATTGAGAGAGATAGTGACAGGATTAAATCGGAAACTGGGATGAAGAGTCGGGGTGGCATTCCAGAAAAGCTGAAGAGGGTATGAGAACCCGCGGCACTGCTCAACCTGTGGTCTGGGGGGCACACGCTATAACTACTGCCAACGCGCGCCCCCGCAATTGAACAACTTAATGGAATTGTTTACTATCCATACTTAAACACAATGCATTGCGCTCAATTGTAAGTCACATTGTAATTCTGTCATCAGAGTTCAAAGTTAATTTCCACCGGTCAGCTCTCCTGCGGGCGCCACTCCGCTCTATAAAATCCACGGGGCTCTGAGAATAGTCACACCAATTAAACACGCTAATCTGCCGGCATTAACCGATATTCACACTAATGGCACGGCTAATCTAGTTAGCATTAGTAGGCCCCATGCACATTAAGGCACTCCGGGTACAATACCTTCACCACCTGATCCCGTCCGAATGCTCTGTCCGCCGTATCCGACTACACAATTTGAAAGCCGTGCCAGACTGAGTGTGTGTTGGTGTGAGTATGTGAGTGTGTGGCTGTGTGGACCATGTGTGTGTGTGTCTGTGTGTTGGTGTGGCTGTGTGGACATGTGTGTGTGTGTGTGTGTGTGTGTGTGTGTGACGGGAGGTATGTGTGTGTG
>OMKY01004464.1:1623-14351 GCA_900302395.1 Bregmaceros cantori
TGTCATAGAGGTTTGTGATGTCGCAGAGCTGTTGTCTTGGAGGTTTGTCTTGGACTGTTGGGGCCCCCCTCCGAAAATCAGAGGTATTGGTTCAGACAGTCATCGGCCCGTTGCAAATACCCTGGGGTATCAACAGCCTTGGCGGACAGGGAGATTGAGACACTGGGCCTTTGCATTCAGTGAGGCTGGTCTCTTGATCTCTCTCGGGCTCTAGTCGGGATGCTTTGTCGCATTTGCTAGATGCTCCGGGGGAAATCTTACACACATCACCCCTACCATGTGAGTGACTATATCGATGAGTAACTTTGGAATTTGAGTATTTATGCAATATGGTGAGCACAGTGGGGTGGAGTATGGGTATGAGCTAGCTGAAGTAAGCAGATTTTGAACTGGTGTCGGTTTTGTGTGACAAATTCAGCCAATTTGGTCCACTGCAATGACTTACACAGGCAGCTGAGAAGAAAAGCACATAAGTTCTAAAGTGGCTTTGGCATAGAATCAACACATGTAACATGTCACCGTATCGACCAGGGCTACTCCCTGCGTTCAGAAGCATCACTGCGTGTGGGAAGAAATTGTTTCTCAGTCTAGAGGTCATAGTGCGCAGGGTTCGGCAGCGCCTTCCCAAGGGAAGTAGTAGTAGGGTCTATTACTCAGTTCTTTCTCTCTACTGAGCCTACACGACATACGTTCTCCTGAGCTCCCTCAGGGAACAATTTATCAGTCGTTGAATTCGCTTATCTCTATTGAGAGAGGAAGTGGGGGGTTAAGACTTGTAGCCCGAGGCTGTAATGTAACCCGGGTCAGGGCAGTTTGTGGCCTGCACCGACCCAGCCGCCGTAAATGACATTGCTGGGTGTGGGGATGACATAACACTGTTTGATCTGCCCTTCCCTTTGGCTGCATCCACACTCACACGTGTGGTGTCTCAAACGATGCAGTGGTACGGTGCACTGAAATATACTAGTGGTGCACCAATCCGATCCTCAGATCGGTGATCGGGGCCCGATCAGTCTTTTTGCCAATGATCGGGACTTGTGATTTTGTCCCTATCAGGATCGGTCAATGAGTCGGGAGCATGCCAAATGACTGTTTATTACTTTGACTATTGTTGAAATTGACAATTGTGGAATGTTTGGGTACTACCGGAGATAGGGATCGGCCAATCCTTAAAATCAAAGGATCGGGAGCAAAAAAAAATTGCAGCATTTCTGTTTTGATTTCTCCCCGTGGGAACGTCTGTTGGTTACGCGGCTCCATTTCAACATTACTCCATTCAGACGTTTCTTCTCTCTGATACTCAGAAGTGCCGCCGTTCCGTCATGAACCCTAAACCTAACCCTTACTGTAACCTTAACCAGTGGGGAGTGGAGAGAGGTTGGCGACTTACCAATCTGCTCCTGCAGCGACGGCCATTCGGTCGGTCGGCTAATCGAAATGCCGGCGCTGACACCCAGTGGGGAGGAACGTTGCAGCTCCGATGCATTGCGATAAATGATTGGAGTGGAGTAACCCCAAAATGGTGGGTACCCCACACGTCTGTTTAGGTACATAAGTAAACACTGTACAGCACATTATAACAGTTATTAGAAATTACATATAAACGCAGCTGCTTCCTTCCACTGTTGCTATTTGCCATTTTCATTAATTTATTAACTTGTGATGACCCTTCACTTTCAACTGTTTGTCTTATATAGGTGTCAATAAAGTTAAAAAAAATGGTAGTAACCCTTATATTTGTGTTTAGAAATGAATAATTATGAATAATTCTAAGAGTAAAGATACTTTAAATCTATTTAAGTAAAGTAATAGTATTTGTACTTTGCTACTTGCCATTTCCGAGCTATAACCACCCTATTTTAATTCAACTTGTAATGTTAATGGGCCCTCAGATAATCAGTACAATTATCTACACATAACCAATGGCAGCTCCTGAAAAAAATGAATGGGGATGCAGTGTTTACAATTTTTTTTATTAGTTTTTTTTTTTTTCCAAGCACCATTTTATTGTAGGGAAACGAGAGAGCAGGGGCGAGCAGACATGCAGTATATGACCATGAGGGGAAGTGATGCTTGCGTGTGCTGTGAATACAGTCGCAAGACTACGAATGAGGCTGGGCCATTTTCATTTTTAACATAATGCTAGGCTATTGTTGGTAATTAACTCAGAGAGTGGCCATTCATGTTCTACACTAACAAGCAAATAAAGAATAAATAAAGATGACAGAATATGTATAATGACCACCAAGTCATGAACATAAAACTGTACTACCATGTTGTACATTCCAGAAGCACATCATGCAGTGGATACCACTGCTCAAAGACAACGCTGAAAAAAAATGTGCAGACTAATGTTTGTTACAAGTCAGCGGGGACAGCTGGACGAACAACGCACATCGTCGCGGAGCCCCTAGCGCAGCCAGCTGTTCCCCATCAGCGGTCCGTCTCCTCCTTAAAAGGCCACGCAAACCCCGGATGGATGCAGCCCCATATTCTCAGACCAGGTACGCTTTCTGGTCGAGCACGTCACTCGCCAATACCTTGAAGAGATCGAGTTTAACCTCGTATCCCGCTTGTCTCTGGTCGCTTGTGAGCGGTGACAGCGCTCGGGAAGCGTGTCACTGTGCGCGTTCACAATGGAGGCACATGCACCTCCAGGCCTGTTGACCTTACATTGAGCGCTCTGAATGATCTTCTAGATTGAATTCACATTGGCGTCAATGGAGGCTGAAGTGTACCAAAGTTGAGCACTAAACGTGGGCGTGGCCAGGCGCACCACTTTGGGCTATGTCAAGTAAATGGAAGAAATATTGGAATAATAAAATAATAACTTTTGGCGCAATGAAATTGCAGGAAAAAAAGTTTTCCTCTCCTATAGGGAATGCAGTGCACAGAGGGCACACATACACAAGCCGCCCCTGACATAACACATCTCTATTTCATGGAAAAAAGGGCATTTACAACTTTTTATATACTAAGAGATGCCTTTACACTTCACTGCATTTCACTGCATCCATTTTGAGATGATTCGAATCACTTGTAAAGTGTGGCCCGGTGGAAAATAGTTTGAACAGAAGATATTAGGGCTGCAATTAACGATTATTTTAGTAGTCGATTATTTGCCGATTATCAAAACAATTAGTCGATTAATTGGTTGGATAATTTTTCCTTATAAAAATACCCCAAATTCTCACAGCAAGCAACCAATACGAGAAATGAATCCTGTTAACTTGAAATCTAGTCAAATTTGGCTCTTTTTTACCTTCTAATGTACAAAGATTAAGTTACATCCTCTGACAAGAAAGGTATTACCCGTCATTTATACTGTAATATTTTCATGGTTTTCTTCATATTAATGTATTTTTGAATCAATTATGTCCATTTAGTTTCATATTTTCTGAAATTATGAATTAATATCAAATTTGTGTGGATAAATGGGGGAAACATCAGCTCAAAACTGCCAACAATAACAACGATTCAATTATTTGGCGATTATCGATTATTAGATAAGTTGTCGATTAATTTTATAATTTATTAGTAACCGATTAATCAACTAATAGTTGCGGCTCTAGAAGAAATAGCAAGGCATAAAAAGAAAATCACAACATTGATTAAATGAGAGAGAGGCTATTGCATGGAAACAAGCTCGGGCCTTAATGGATGTTCCGACAAGGCAAAGAATAAAACAAACAATGGAGCCACAACACAAAGGAGCTACAATAATGGAGCCACCACAATGGATGGTATAATGTGAGAAAAGGTGCAGAGGAAACCAAAACAGAAGAGAAGACAGTGGACCATGGACCTTAAGATGCCCCGTGGTTTCCTTGTTGTCCGTGAAAAGATTTGGGGCTGGAAACGTTACTTTTTAACATTTACACATACAAGCTTCCTTGTTGTTCATGAAAAGACTGGCATATGGTTGGAAGCAGAGATGGCAAGAAACAAAGTAAAAATAATAATAAGTAGACTTTTCAAGTATTTGACTTTTAGAAGTACTATTTTCCGTGAGTACTTTTTACTTCTACCCAGTAGATTTTTAGCAAAAATGTCAGTACTTCTACTCCTTACTTCTTACTCCTTTTTTCTGCAATGACATGGTAGGACTACATGTATAGCGTGAATGAGTCAGTAGGGGGCAGTACCAGTACTTGGTGATGCACTGAGTACAGTAGCAGTTAATAAATTGTTTTCATTTAGTCTCTGGGTGTGCCGTTCAAAAATAAATATTGCCAAAGTAACAATTTACTTTGTATTTTATACTTTAAAAAATAATTTTGAGTACATTTTAGAGCATTTACTTTTTACTTTCAAAAGTACCTTTCTCAGCCTGTACTTTTTACTTTACTTGAATAGATATTTGAATCAGTATTTTGAAATCTTACTTGAGTTTTGTTTTTTTTAACAAATGTATTTTACTCTTACTCAAGTAAGGAATCCCAGTACTTTTGCCATCTCTGGTTGGAAGTGCGGAGTGGGAGCCAGCCAGGAGGAATGGGAGCTAGCTTCTTTTGTTACGGTGTCCTTTTTTGTTTTAATAAGCTCACATCTTACTCCCATTCCGACTTTGGTGCACTTCACACATTTCATCACTGCCTGCTGTGTAACTGCACGGCGTGTGTGAAATATGAGGGATGATAACATCATGTCTACCTTGGCAGCCGACGGATATTCTTCTTATTGTTTTTTCTCTGCTGGCAGGAAGAACACACTCTTTTTGTACTTGCCTTTGTCTCATTCAACACATGACCCAGATAGTGTCTAACCGTGTGTTCAAATCCAAAACCATCTACCAAGTCCAATTTGTTACAGTGTTGGTATCGGGTATGTATCAGGGTTGTGGTAATGGTACGTATCTGGGTTGTGGTAACGGTACGTATCTGGGTTGTGGTAACGGTATGTATCTGGGTTGTGGTAACGGTATGTATCTGGGTTGTGGTAACGGTATGTATCTGGGTTGTGGTAACGGTATGTATCTGGGTTGCGGTAACGGTATGTATCTGGGTTGCGGTAACGGTATGTATCTGGGTTGCGGTAACGGTATGTATCTGGGTTGCGGTAACGGTACGTATCTGGGTTGCGGTAACGGTATGTATCTGGGTTGCGGTAACGGTATGTATCTGGGTTGCGGTAACGGTATTTATCTGTGTTGTAGTAACCGTATGTATCAGGGTTGTGTTAACGATATCACCATGTATCGGGGGCTATTGATTGATTTAAACTTAGCTTAGGCATCCAAAATTCAAGATTGACATGTCACTGGAACGTCGCCTGACTAAACCAGTTCAAAGAAACCAACTTGTCCGTCTCCTTGGATGTGAAAATCCACTTCCATGTATCCGAATATTTTTTCTTCACATTTTCTTAGCAGCATTAAGTATTTGTCTCTTGTGTGATTTTTCTCTGCCTTTGCATCTGGCCAGCTTCCCTTGGCTCCTACTAAATGTATTTTGAGCAGAGGTGTTTGTAGGGTGTTGAAAACTCTCAGCGTTGGATCCCAGAAGTATAAAATCCTATCCTTTCGAGCGGCTCGCCCAAGATAAATGTTGCAAATGTCTCAGTTTATTCACACTCTGGAAGAATAAAAGACTGCTTGTCTCACTTATAGTGGAATATACATGGTTGGTAACAGAGATGGCAAGTAACGAAGTACAAATACAAGTACTGTACTGAGTCGTTTTTTTCATGTATCTGTACTTTTAGAAGTACAATTTTCTCTGATGTGTTTAGTAGATTTTTATCGAAAATATCTGTACTTCTACCCCTTACTTTTCCCAAAACAGCCTTGTTTTTTTTTTTGCACACCGATGGTAGGTGGTAGGGATATGTATAGTGTGAATGAGCCAGTAGGGGGAGGTAATGCCAACAGATGTTAATTTCAATGTTTGGCAGTGGGATTTATGAGCCTTGAGTGAAGTAAGTTAGGCTAGGTTTTTTTGAACAATTTATTCAAACATTTGTTAAACTAGCATTGAAAAATACGTTTGAGTACAGTATTTTAGACCCTGTAGTTTTTACTTCCAAAAATTTCTGAGCCTGTACTTTTAACTACTCAAAAATTACATTTTCTCTTACTTAAGAAAGAAATGTGGGTACTTTTGCCATCTCTGGTTGGTAATAGATAACTGAGTACACTGGCACTTAGTCACTATTTATTATCTTAACTATTTTTTTACTGGTATTTTCTTTCATCTGTAATAGAACATTTCTATTACACATCTTAACAGATTGTTATCACAATCTATCTTTGCATTAGATACTTTCATTTAATTATGTATTTATTTATATATTATTTAATATATTTATCATTATCACTACTATCATTTTATTACTATACTGGTAAATATTTTTATTGTTTTCATTTATTTATCTGTATTAATCTATCTTCTTATACTCTAGAATTTATTTTTGTCATTACTACTCCAGCATTTCCTCTTGCTGTATATCCTCGGTGCCAAGCCATGTCTATCATTGTAATGACAAATCCATTGCCTGTGTGTGTGTATGTGTCTGCGCGCTCTTGTATCTGTATGTGGGTATTTATTCTTGTTGTTTTGCTTTGTTGTGTTGCTGTAAAGCACTTTAAATTGTTCTGCATGAAAAGTGCTATATAAATAAAGTTTGATATGATTTTGAATAGAAAACCAATTATGACATATGTTCTAGCACTTCAGCAGACTGTCCACCAACATGGGTGATCTACCTTCAGTGGTCATGGTCCCAAGTTGTAGACCCCTGGCATTTTGTAAATGTTGTCACACCATTATTTGAGTTATCTGCCTTTTTTCTTTTACCTGTCACTCATTTCTTAATCAAGAGTTTTGTTAGCTTGATGTGAGAGCACATGACGTGAACGTAGAATTGTAGGGTTCTGCTTTTGATTATAGTTATTACTAGAGAATTGAGTCTGCGGAATTCTTCTATTTCCATGTGATCAGTGAGGCATGTATTTCTGTGTGTCAATCTACTGCATTGACCATTACTACAACGTAAATGTTGCAGTGTTAAATCAACACTTGAAGAGTTACATTCAACACTGTCTGACTGTATTTGGTCCTTATCAGATTTGGTGATAAATTAACTCTTTCCATAGTGTTTAACTCCTCTTAAAATTAACTTGAAATTGAGTAAAAAATTAACATTGGCTAACACTGTACAGCACAGCTGGCACGTCCATGAAGGGACGGGCGGACGCATCTGAGCGAATGAAGGCCGCGAGGGCCTGCGACGTGGCGAATTGGCAGCCCCGCTGCGAACCAAACCCCTGGGGCCCGAGCCGAACCTCGGTCCGCGCCAAGTTTCGGGTGCCGCATGAGTCATGATGCAATGAAAATGGCGGTTTTTAAAGTTTGAGAGAGGACGAGGTGGGTGGGCTTTGGGTGGGGCTTTTTAGAGTCTAATTGACACAGCGCCTTGTAACTCTGCAAATTAACACCAACACTAGTACATATTCAGCTACCTCTGTTGTTGTAATAACTCTGAAAGAGTCAGTGTCAAGTTTACTGTGTATATTGCCAAAGTATGCAAACAGGGTGATTGAAGCCGATTTTGATTCAACAGCTGATCATTCCCTGAAGTTGTCTTCTCACCCTATTGCTCAAATATAAATGTTAAAAGTAGAGATAGACCACGTTCCATTTATGTTTTTATGTACCATACCTGCCTCAAATGATCCTTCTAGCTTATAGCCAAAATACTGCGCAAGGTCAGCAGAAAAAACACTAAATGACATATTCAGAAAAATATGTCAAGCAGGATGGATGACCTTGGACGCTTTCCCTTTGTCGGGTGTAGAAAAAGAACGAAAACAAAAATCTTTTGATTCCACGAGCCTATGCTGACAAGGTGCTAAACCCACGGAACACACGCGCACACACACCAAGGCGCATGTAACGGATGCTAAGATATGCAGAGCGTCCACCAGCTCTTCCAGAAATCTTTACCACAGTAGGAAATTACAGGATCAGCGTGTCGCTGTGAGTGACGTTTTGAAAACTGAAAAATGCTTTTAAAAAGCTTTAAAACGGCGCATGGTGAATGTAATAACACCGCAGTCGTCTGCAGCGAATAAACCAGGAACGCACGGCACGGTAGCTTGTCATTTGAATGTTCTTTTTCTTTCTTTACTATTTACAGCCTCATTCGCCAAGGTGGAAGACAGAGAGCGCGACAACACAAAAAGGGTTTCTGTTACGAATGAGGTTGTAACTGCTCCCTGGATGGGGCAAGAAGCGCAACGTCTGCGTGCCAACGTGTAAGTTCGCAAGCCACACTATGAGCGCTCTCAACGTGCCCGCTTGTGTTAATTCCGATACGGGTCGTCACACATTTGTTCACTCGACGCTGTCGAACTGTGGGTGAAGATGCTGTAAACAATGCGGGCACCTCCCGGTTTGTGGCGCAAATTGACACGCGCTGGCACGAGACAATTGTGTGGACTGCGTGCCACAAAATCGTGTCAGCGCCCCTTTAGACTGGCAAGTTAAAACTAATGACTGCTCCACTAGAACGATCATTTGGTCTGAATTCAGCAGGTTAGCAAAAAGGTGTGTCAATCAAATGACACATATAATCATCCACACACATAACAGATGCTTTAAACTGGTTCTTGGTTATTGTTCAGGATCAATTGCTGATTGATGTGGGAATTAAACTGTTTTTAAAAGCAGGACGTCCTGGAGGGAATTGTCCAGTAGCACCTCCTAGAGGGCAGTAGCTGGAAGGCAGTGTGTGCAGGGTGAGTTGGGTCTGAGATGATTTTGGATGCTCTTCCTAGAGTTTGTTAATGGTGGAGAGACTCAAGAGATGGTAGTGGTGTTTATGATGCGCTGTAGTTTTTTCCGGGAGTGTGCGTCGAGTCTGCTGTACCAGACTGTGATGGCTGATGTGATGTGTATGTGAATTCAGCAGGTTAGCAAAAAGGTGTGTCAATCAAATGACGTTATCAAATCCAAACGCAGTAGGTGTGACAAGTGGCATGGAGGCCCACATCTAGTTAGTTAGTAAGGCCTTTAAGTTCCCTGGGGAACATAAGCCATCGATCAAAGTCCTCCATTCCCTTTGGTGTTATGCCCTCCTCTCTAGTTGTTGCCATGACAGCCCCTGTGTCTTAATCTCCTGTTCTGTGGTTCTTCTCCAGGTGGCTTTAGGTCTCCCCCTCTTTCTCTTTCCTTGTGGGTTCCATGTTAGGGCGTGCTTTGTGATAGATTTGTTGTCTCTCCTCAGTGAATGTCCAATCCATAACATGTATAATATGAGTTAGTAGGGAGCGCTAATGCACCAAGTGCAGTCGCAGTTATTAAGTTAATAAGTGGTTTTCATTTAGTACCGAGATATATGTTCAAACAATAACAATGACAAACTAACATTGAAAAAATGCATTTTACATACAATTTTATTTTTAGTACTTAGTACTTTATACTTTCAAAAATACTTTTGAGTACATTTCTTAGCCTGTTCTAGTGTGCTCTTTACTTTACTCAAGTAGATATTTGGATCAGTACTTTGTAGTCTTACTCGAGCTGTTTTTTTAACAAATGTATTTTACTGTTACTCAAGTCAGAAATATGGGTACTTTTGCCATCTCTGTATAGTGGTGCCCCAAGGGGTCCCACTAAAGCGACTAGGCACCGAGTGTCCCTTGGAACATTGAGGAAAGGCATCTACTACCCTGCAAACCTAATGAGATCCCAATAGTTAGCATACCAGCAATCAGGCACACCTGGGCTGCTGGGCTGCTCAGTGCAAGGACAGACAGCACAGAGCAGAAACGTCTGGCCCAGGGAGGGCTATTCAACTACTTTGCTTAGAGGGCCGCATTCAGGGGTTAATTTGAGCTGGAACATGCCGGAACAGGATCCCCCAGCTCCTCATTTTGACCCCCCAACGTTCCGGGACCTATTTGGGCTGATCCGCCACCTCTTGTGAATAATATTAATATTTTTAAATAAAAATATATACTAAATACATTGATGGAGTGTGTTCTTATAATATATCTTCATATGTGTCTTCATACATGTCTTTATTCAAATTCAACGTAAACTCATCTGTGATTTCTTGCCGGGCGGCGTCATATACATGTTATAATGTCCCCTACCTGCGTGCGTTGATGGTTTGCCCCGTTAAATGGGCATGTCGACGCTGTGCTTCCTCGTGCTGAGAGACTCAGTGAGGATGCGTGTGCCCGTGCTCACTCGGCCAGCACTCAGGTTCCATGCCCCCATTATTGCTCGTTTTACACGCAAATAGGCGTCCATCTACAGCCTTCAGCACGTGAGCACCGTATACCTTCATGGGAGCATAGATGTTGCTCAGAGTCGCAGAATATACACACGCAATCCCCAAATCCTCAGACTGCTCCGGACTCCAGTTGGCTAAAAGTTCTGCACCCACTGCGCGCTTACTTTTTTTTTTTTTCGTTTACTCTGCAATAACACAATATGTCTAACAAGACAGCCACAGACAGGGTGATTTTATTAGACGGTTCACCTCACGTTTCACGTTTTGTATAGTGTTCTGTGCGCCAGTATGTTTATGTGTGTGTCTGCATGTGTGTGTGTGTGTTAGTGGCGGTGGCGTTTTTTTATTTCACATGTTAATGGACACGCACACACACAGGGAGAGCGAGTTGGCGTTTATGTGCGAGTGTGTGTTTGGGTGCATCTGTGTATCAGTCCGTGATTCCCTGGCTCTGTTTCGGTGGCGCATTGAAAATAAAGTGTTGTATGAGAAACTTTCGCTTTCACAGGCATGCGTGGTTAACGGGTATAATGTGGGTGTGTACGGGCTTGCATTTGAAATGACCACGGGTCAAGGGCGAGTACGGTGCTGTGCTCTGCGGGCATGGATGGGCAGGGGTCTCAAAAAAACGGACCCGTGCAGGACTCGTGTCCGTTCCGGCACCGGAGTCCATGTCGTCATCGACTTGCTACTGTATGTATTTTTGTTCCCGCAGCTAATGATTTACAAATTAAGCACACAACAATGGTGCTTTCCCATTTGTAACAAGCAACATCTGAAACAACAACACACAAATAGTGGTAAACAGCAGCCGCTCACCTAAACTAAACTACAACACATTTACAGTGCATCTGTTGATGTTCAGCTGTCGCGGAACTTGAGGTCCAATGGCACAGGGCTCTTAGTAGTTCCATGAATTCATTTCAAATCGCCACATTCAGCTTCGGCCCTTGACTGTGGGATAGTCTTCCAGGGGCTCTCGGGCCCGTGGAGACTGTTGATGTTTTTAAGAAGCTCAAAACGCATCTCTTTGACCTGGCTTTTAACTAGGATCCATCGTCATCGGCACATCAGGCTACTCTGTGTGTCTGTGGGTGAGTGTGTGCTGGGAGGCTGTGGGTAATGTTGTACATTACCCTGGAAAAGTGCCCGCTACAACCCGCCAGCGACTCAAGAAGGAAGGTGAGGAGCAAGCAATATTTTAACTAGAAGCACTCGGATATATATATATATAGGTATATATATATAGGTTCTATACACACATATAATCATCCACACACATAACAGATGCTTTAAACTGGTTCTTGGTTATTGTTCAGGATCACTTGCTGATTGATGTGGGAATTAAACTGTTTTTAAAAGCAGGACGTCCTGGAGGGAATTGTCCAGTAGCACCTCCTAGAGGGCAGTAGCTGGAAGGCAGCGTGTGCAGGGTGAGTTGGGTCTGAGATGATTTTGGATGCTCTTCCTAGATGGCTGATGTGATGTGTATGCTTTCGATGATGGCAGTATAAAAGCGGAGCAGGAGATGGGACCTGATCCTGAATTTCTTGAGTTGACGTAGGTGGAAGAGTCTTTGCTGGGCTTTCTTGTAGATGTGGTCAGTATTTGTTTTCCATTTAAGATGCTAATGTGGGTGCCGAGGAATGTGAAAGTGTCCGTGGTGCAGATGGAATCATTGTTAATGATGACAGGGGTTTTGGTTGATAGACGGCGTCGACTATGTGTTATTTTGTTTTGTCTGTTGAGTAGGAGATTGTGGTCGAAGCACCAGGTGACGGAGTCATTGATTTGTGTGTGGTATGCAGTTTCGAGGTTGTTTGTTATTAGTCCTATGATGGTTGTGTGACTTGTGTCGTCGGTGTATTTGTACAGATGAACAAAGTTAAGGCCAGATTACACTTCTGCAACTGTACACACCAAATGTTGCTTGGTTCTGGTCGCGAGCCAATTTTTCTGGTATGCTTCTGCACCCTCGGTCTGGAATTTCTAGCAACGCACAGCAGTTTCCCAAAGGGGAGTCTATTCGAGAACTCGCGAGAACTCTGGCGGAAGGTCACGAGAACTTTGGCGGCGCCGGCGGAAGTATTTATATTCCAAAAAAAACAAATTAACCTCTCGTCACAGTTGTCCATTGTAGTGTAGTTGCTCCTCAGTTTTTAAAAATGGTGCGACCCGGTACCGAAACGACAACACAGACAGCTGGTAAAATGCCAAGGACCAATCACAGTTGCTTTTACTCTCCACACTTCCGCTTGAGATCTGCACAGGTTTGCAACCTGACGCGTAGTCAGGATTTATTTGAGGTGCGTGACGATGGTTGCAGAGCCTCTGCACGGGGGATGGGCGGAGGGTCGCGCACAGAGACATATAAGACGGTTACATAGACTATGCATCAGAAGCATAAATCGGCCTTTATGGTGAGATGAGAGTTGGTTTGTGCAGAGGGAGAAAAGCCAGGGTGAAAGCATGCTGCCCTGAGGTGCGCC
>OMKY01004512.1:2005-14722 GCA_900302395.1 Bregmaceros cantori
TCACACACACATCACATCACACCCACAGTACATCACACCCACAGTACATCACACACACATCACATCACATCCACAGTACATCACACACACACATCACATCACACCCACAGTACATCACACCCACAGTACATCACACACACATCACATCACATCCACAGTACATCACACACACACATCACATCACACCCACAGTATATCACACACACATCACATCACACCCACAGCACATCACACCCACAGCACATCACACACACATCACATCACACCCACAGCACATCACACACATCACATCACACACACATCACATCACACCCACATCACACACACATCACATCACACCCACAGCACATCACACACACACATCACATCACACCCACAGTACATCACACACACATCACATCACACCTTTACGTAACAACATGCAAATATCACACACCCAGTGCGGTTTTTGTCAACATGTGAGTGTTTTTTTCAAGACCCATAGAAAAGTAAGTTCTGTTTCCTTGTCAACAAAACGCATACCAAAGGAAACTTCAGAAACGTACCGTCATCACCAGAAAATGTTTCCATTCTTTAGTTGAAGCCTCCAGAACAGGGGTAGGTGTGACTGAAAAGTGCTCATTAAATTCTTCAGTAAATGCGGGTGCAGTGCCAACTGTGGCCGCTATGCGGGAATATACATTGCCGCAATACGCTCCCTTCATAGGCCCATACCCAAAGACGCGACAATGGTTTAGGTTCGGGATTAGGGGTTAGGGGTTAGGGATTAGGGGTTAGGGGTTAGGGATTAGGTTTAGGGTTAGCCTGTAATCCCACAGTGGTGAGACCACTCTAAACTGTGTGTGTCTGTGTGCATACACACGTTCATTTTGTGCATAGTTCATGTGCATTCTATGCGGGTATGTGTGTGTGAGAGGGTGATTGTTCAGACTGCCTGGGCTAGTTGTGTAGCTTTTTTTTCCACATCTTGTGTTTGCCTCTTCTCCATCTCAGACCACACTGACAGGCTCAAATATTGATAGATGGCTGGTCAGTACAGTGCCCCCAGAAATATATAGGGTGCTGAACACATACACACACTCATATACACTCATACACATGTTGTATCGTTCCACACTCCTTCATAGAATGCATTCCCTCCACATCCTGGTGGTGATCATCTGCCGCAATATTTGCTGTGATGTAAAGTTTGAATCCCCAAAAAAACGATCTGCTTATTTTGTTAGGGTTACATTAGGGTTAGATTAGGGGTATGTGGTAGGAGGTTAGTGTTTAGTTTAGGGATTAGTAGCTAGATTTTTGGAAAGAACAATAAAGCGGATCGTTTTTTGGATTCACACTTTACATCACAGCAATTTGGAATTAAGAGTGTTCGACATGGTGCCGTTACATCGCTGTGTTTTGACTTATTTTTGAATTTGTCTAATAATGAGACAGCAAACACCTATTGAGTTATTTTAAAATGGTGGTGGTAACTTGTGTATTATTGTCTATTTAATGAGACAGCAAACACCTATTGAGTTATTTAAAATGGTGGTGGTAACTTGTGTATTTGTGTCTATTTAATGAGACAGCAAACACCTATTGAGTTATTTAAAATGGTGGTGGTAACTTGTGTATTTGTGTCTATTTAATGAGACAGCAAACACCTATTGAGTTATTTAAAATGGTGGTGGTAACTTGTGTATTTGTGTCTATTTAATGAGACAGCAAACACCTATTGAGTTATTTAAAGATGGTGGTAACTTGCGCTGTGATATTCCAAACCCAAATGTTCTCGTGCGGATTTGTGCTCCTCAAACGCATGATTCAATAATCTGCGCAACCCGTTCCATTTACTCATTTTTGACAGACTTACCGGTGAATGCAGCCACCCCATTGGTCCAGAAGAACATGTGACCACACCAAGTGAGTAACTTCAAGTCGTATTTCCAAAATGTCAGCCCCCTGTATTTAGAGCGTAAACTCTTCTATATACTCTAGTTATGTTTATCTTTTTTGGCAGTTCCGTGGGATTGTCGTAATATTTTCGAGGTATCACCAAAAATGTAGTAAGATTGCAACTCCAGCTCACAGGCAAGTGTGACACACACCCCACACACACGCACACACACGCACACACACAAACACGCACGCACACACACGCACACACAGGAACGAGATATTATGATGTTATGTCCACAGCAACATAGAGGATATCATCTCCTCGTCTTAATAACACCCCCACCGGTGGTTTATTTAACGGTCAGTGTTGTTCTATGGCCGCAGGAGCTGCCAGTCACACGACCGTCAAGTCCTTGGGCTGCACTTGGCCTCCACAATCCTTGATCATTACTGCCCCCTGTTGGTAAATTGCGGTACTGCACGCACACCCGACCCAGACAGACAGGCCATAGTAGTAACCTAGCCGTAGTTTAGTGACGTCAGCAAATTAAAAAGTAACGTGAGAGAAAGAGTAAATGCAATGAAAGACATGGATACCATTCATGATGAGTTGAAAACTATAAATATCAACTAATTCAAATTAAAGAACTAGAAGCACCCGAAGAGTGCAAACCTGCGCCAAGGCCATTTCCACCAACTCTGCCAAATTTCATCCAGATCCATGCACAACTTTTTCAGTTATCGAGGGGACAAACCAACGCGGACGAAAACATAACCTGCTCCGTGGCTCCACCCATTTGCAGGTAATTGTCAATCAATACTGTACTCAATAATCTCACCATATGAAGATCTACTAACCACTCCACAGTCAGAAAACTAAAATCAGTACGGACATGTCACAAGATCCCAAGGACTCTCAATATCCTTCAAGGCACAATGCCCGGTGGAAGGAGGAGAGGAAGACAGAGAAAGCGATGGGACGATAACATCCAAGAGTGGACAACTTGCAGACTGAGCGACACTATGCAAGTGGCCGAGGACAGAGAGAGATGGAGTGAGTGGATTGCAAAGTCTCAGCGGTCAGCCAGGGAGTGATGATGATGATGACGGGTGGGATGTTTGCAGTTTGTTGATGTAAAACATTCCAAAAATGCAACAAAAAAACACAACTTGGATCTAATGCTACTTGGTAGGATTAAAGAATAAGGTATTGAGTAAAAATACATTTACAATCTATTGCGCATGTTCTGACACACTAATTTTGGTTTGCACTCTATGTTCCGAAATCCCTATATTCTGAAATCCCTATATTCCGAAATCCCTATATTCCGAAATCCCTATATTCCGAAATCCCTATGTTCCGAAATCCCTATGTTCCGAAATCCCTATGTAAAAATGCCTATATTCTGAAAAGTTAGGGGTCTTTTAGTCACGTGGATTAAGCCTAAGATCAATCATAACTCCTACCCCTAAACGACCCATGACCTTTCTGAACATAGTGATTTCTGGACACAAGACATTCATTGTGATTCTGACACAGTTCAGGTATAGCCACTGAAATGTGACATTTACATTCATCAATGAATATAATGGATTGAACTGCCGCTGTGAAGGCTGAGAGCAGGTGAGGGGTCCACTCGAGACGTGGAGAGAAAACAAGTCGTCAGTATTGAGGGATGAACTCTCCAGACGGAAAACACCACAAATTGCTCTGACCTTCTATTGGTCACAAATGTTTGTGTTTTTCCCAGTGAGCTCAATGAAAAGCTATTGTTAGCTGCACGGTGTCGTTCAATAGCACGGTTCTGCTGAAGATCCTACTAAACAGATTCAAGCAGAGACCATTACCACTGAAGAACACGCAGGATTCAGGGTTGGAGGCAGCAAAACAGAGCAAATGTTCAACCTTAGAGTACTGTGCGAAAAGTATCTCCAGCACCAACAAGATCTCTACCGTGTGTTTATAGACTTCAAAAAGTATCTCCAGCTCCAACAAGACCTCTATGTGTTTATAGACTTCAAAAAGTATCTCCAGCTCCATCAAGACCTCTATGTGTTTATAGACTTCAAAAAGTATCTCCAGCTCCAACAAGACCTCTACCATGTGTTTATAGACTTCAAAAAAGCATTCATTTGGCAGGGTGTGTCACGCAGCCCCGGTGCCAACCATGACAAAATATAACATCGCCAACATGATCAAAGTCATAGATTAAGATTAAGATACTTTATTTCGTCATACATACGTACATGTACAGTTGAATTCTTCCTCCGCATTTAACCCATCCCTGAGGAGCGGTGCGCAGTGCCCGTAGGCCAACTCCAGATTGTGAGCCAGTTTCTTGACCAGGGGCACTTGCTGGAGCAGGTTAACTAGAAAATGTTTTTGGAGAAAAACTACCACAAGGCTACCAGTGTCGTCCATTTCAACACCAACATTGGAGCGAGGCAAGGTTGCCCACTCTCGCCGACCCTCTTTAAACATCTTTCTAAAAAGAATCATAGAAGAAAACAGGTTGGCCCAGAAAAAACATCAAGTGGGGTTGTAAGATTAAATATTGTCACGTGTTACTTCAATTTTAGTGCGAGTAATGTGTGTTCATTATTAGACATTAATGAAATGAAAATAGATATTCTTTCTTTATTCCTGTATGGGAAATTGAAGATATGTGACTTGCATGGAAGATTACTTACAATAGGGCCGTTGCACGTGACGTCGCGGCTTGTGGGGGCAGACATTTTGGTGGTATCACGGTGAAGTGTATGTATACGTACGATTAAGTGGTGTATCTTACTACTTCACATCCATTATATAGGGGATGTTGTTAGGCTGCCATCTGCTGGCATTGATAGCATATTACCCTGGATACATCAATAATAAAAGACTTTTAAATGGACAATGTTATGCAAATAGCACTCTCTGCCTGTTGGTCTGACAGCGATGATACCATCATAATGTCTGCTGCTGCTAAGCCTTGACGTCACCGTGCAACAGCCCTATTGTGAGTGTTTTAGTAGACCAGTAAGGTCCCTTTCCCCTCAATGCATAGTGAACTGTGTGCAAACCTAATGACATATCTTACATTCCATCACGGATTGGACAATGGCGCCACCTAGCGTGTGTTGTGCACATTATAAGTTGTATATTGTTTGCTCTGCCCTCCTCTGTACTTTGACAATGTTTTATTATTTGCAGTTCAACTAGTGAGTCTCGTTCGGCACCGCCGCAAGCTAAATCACTCATGGCAAATGTCAACATTTGTACAGAGTGTCGAAGCTTGTTCCTGCTCAAAATGTCACATTAGCATTCCGTTCAAGAGGCAATTCTTCTTCCAGCCCGCGCCCGGAGTCAGATAAATCTCTTATACCTCCAGGGAGTGTGAAGGGGGGAGTGGTGTGCAGGGTGCAGTGGTGTTGAAGGGGATAGGCTCGGAGTTCACTTCCACTGAGGAATGAACATATAGAAACTCTACTGCTATCTAGACAGTAGCAAAGGGATGGCAACGGGCGCTATAGGGGACCATCGCAGTTATAGAAAGTGATTTCAAACTCAAACTTTATTCATACAGCACCTTTCATGCAGAGCAACACAAGGTGATTCACAGACATACACACAGTCACACATACAGTAGGCTGATGTACCGATGATAATAACTTCCTAGTTATAATCCAGGTCAATGAGATGTGTCTTGAGCTTATTTTTAAAAACATCTACAGTCTCCACAGCCCTGAGTGTCTCCGGTAGACTATTCCACAGTCGAGGACCATAGAAGCTGAATGCGGCCTCTCCATGTGACAAGTTTTATTTGGAATAAACTTGTGGTACGACTAAGAGCCCTGTGCCAGTGGACCTCAGGTTCCGTGGTGGCTGATATTGTACCAGCAGATCAGCACTATGTAATTAGTCTGCCTGGTTGGTCCAGACCCACCGAACCGTCGTCCATGCCCCAAGCTGGATGAGAGGTGGGAATGACAAGGCAAGTTGTTGAACAAGACAGGTTTATTTACATCTTTTTCAACCAAGTCGTTTACAGCCTTTGTCATAAAGTTGAAACAACACCCACAATGTACAATTTTAGTGTCAATGTGTCATTTCTTGTGCTGCGTTTTGGCACTTGTCCAGTTATTTTACCATTCTGAAGAACAATTTCAGTAGCAAATTCACTTATAATATAATACTGTTTTCAAAGAACACATCCAACCTTATGCCAGCTACTGACAAAAACAGCCCATACATATAAGGCAACAGATACTACCGTGTTGAAATATGCTCTACCACAACAAATAGCTAATGATAGCCTCGTATTGTCACAACATGAAATCATGTAGAAAAACATTGAAAAGTGTCTTTACATTGTAATGCAAGAAAACATTCAGTTACCATGAAACAACTTCACATTAATTATACACACTTGGGTTAAGCATAGGTAAATATGAAATACTGGCTGTGTCTGGAATCGCTCCCTATTCCCTACATAGTGCACACTATGGGGCACACGCCATTTTGTAGGCGTGTCCGAATTCTCCATGTACCCTATATAGTGCACTCAAAGTATCCCACAAGGTGCCGCGAAAAGTAATGAGCATCAATGTACCCAAGAGTAGACGATGCAATATAATCCATAATGCATTGCAAGACTTTTTAAAGTAAATAGCGACCATGCACGGCAAATAGTTATATAAGCATTTTTTTTAATTTTTGTGATGGTGTTAGAATTTTATAATTAAATATTTTATAATTATATATATATTATAATAGTTTTGACAGTGACAACTCTAGTTGCTGTTGAGTGCACTTTGCACTTTAACTGAGTGTACTATATAGGGAGTAGAGAGTAGGGGATAGGGAGCGATTTCAGACACAGCCACTGAGTTATCTATAAAGGATTATTCAAACATTAAACATGAGTGAGTAGTGCATTTTGTAGCTCTTTTGTAGACATTCAACAATCATCAGTGTCATCTATGCCCTATAGACACATTCAGAATTCTAGGCTGAATATGACTTCCAGTGCCGTTATGTGGCTGTGTTCTGCCTTCTGAACCTGTTTTTATATAATGGGACAGCACACACCTATGGCGTTATTAAAAATGATAAATTGGTAAATTGCACAGATCTGCACTATAGGATTTGGGTGTGGAATAGCAGAGCTATTCAATAATCTGCGCAACCCGTTCCATTTACTCATCTTTGACGGACTTACCAGTGAATGAACCGCCCCTATTGGTTCAGAAGAACATGTGACCACACAGAGTGAGTAACTTCAAGTTGTATTTTAAAAATGTCAGCCCCCTGTATTTAGCGGGTAAACAGGTAAATAGCAGCGATGCTGCTGTAGGACACAGATGGCACTGGTTGGATTACCAGAACCAGCTTCTGCAAATCAATAAAATGAAGAGAACAAGAAAGACATGTGTTCAGTCAGGCACACCGTGGAGAGAGTTCAACCTGTATTCATAAACAGCAACTCATGATATTTAATGTATGACTAATACTTTAAATGATACTCAACAATCAGTAATACTCAGTTAAGTACTTAATAGTGGAATCCTTGATTTCTTATTTTGCTTTAACATAATGTACCATTGTTTTAACAATATGTTAGCCTGGCAAGCCAGGACCAGCAAATTGTCCACCTATATCGCACGTGACTAGACGGTCTGGTGGGTCTGGACCAACCACTGCGATGTGATTTGATAACTTCATTTAATTGACACTTTTCTCTAGCCTGCTTCATACAGACCTCATGATTGTTCTAGTTGTGTGTCGTTGGGTTTTCCCCATCACAGACTCCAGAAGTCTTTGGAACTCCTGGATCTGGATTCTGATTTGCATACTTCACCTGTTAGCCTGGCCAGCCAGAACAAATCAAATGGTCCACGCATCACACGTGACTAGAACGGTCATGTGGTCTGGATTAAGCTCAAAGTGTCAATCAAATGAGGTCATCAAATCACAGCGCAGTAGGCGGGACAAGTGGCCTGGAGGCCCACGGCTTGATTGGAAGACCCGCCTTCATGGAGCACGGTTGGACTCATCAATCTTATGTAAATAACGGTACTGAAATATCATCTCTGCCAAACAAGGACTCCACGTAACCAATATGACTACAATATTATATGAATATAATGAAGAAGTAGACAAAGAAATTATAAGAGTGTGTGTGCAATATTCAGAATGACCTGTTGTTTTACAAAGAACATACCAGTACTAAGACATTCAAAAAGAGTCAGAAACAGGTTATTGGTTTGCTGTGTGTGTGTGTGTGTGTGTGTGTGTGTGTGTGTGTGTGTGTGTATATCATTGAAGTGTAGTACATTTTTTTTGTTGTGTTCCTTGTCTAGAAAGTGAGATACCATATTTTCTTCACTATAAGACGCACCTGAAGGCATACTGTAAATAAATTGCCTATTTTCAAACGTTCAACTTTCAAGTCCTGACCATTCGCAGGGTGGTCGGCCCATCTTTTGGGTTGTCTTCCTCTGCTTCTCTTGCCGACCACTAATCCCTCGAGGCAGAGTATTGTCAGACCTATTCGGGCTCCATGTGCGTTTGATTATTGTCATTATTGGTTTGAATAAAGTTCGTCTGCAGAGTTCTTTTATTTCTATTTGGTCTAGGAGTCGGTGTCCTGTCATCCATGATCTGGAATGTTTTGATTGTACTACTCCAAGTTGTGGTCCAGTTTACTCGTTCAGTAAATCAGTAGAGATCAGTAAACACAACCACAATTAATCCATATATAAGGCGAACTTGCTCTAAGGAAAAGCTTATGACGGCTTTATGTACAATTTCAACTAAGTCTATGTTATGTTGTGTAATGGACTCAAATGTCTCCATACACAGTGGTTGTACCAACAGTAACTACCGTAGGAAAGTCCCCTGTTATGCAATGTATGGACAGTCATGGTACACCCCTGTTGCTCCTGTTGCATTCTGGGAACTCACACTTTCCCATGTGATTTGATTCTAACCTATCATGAGTTGTGTTTGTGTGTGTGTGTGTGTGTGTGTGTGTGTGTGTGTGTGTGTGTGTGTGTGTGTGTGTGTGTGTGTGTGTTTGTAGTTTATCCTGCAGCACCCTCTGGTGTCATTTTACACCCATTACATTTGTACAAATTGTAGTCACACTTTAAAAGCATATGATGTAGAATTCAATTGGTACAGGTGACTGAACTCAATTACCCACAATTCCTAGAATTTCACTGTGAGCTCTGCTTGGTCAGGGGTGACTCACCAGGAATTGTGATTGGCCGGAAATGATGAAGATTGACGATGATGATACTTGTTTAATAAGTTAGTAATGCTTTAGTGACACATGTGAATGGTGTGTAAATATATAAAGACTACTTCTTAATTCAAATTATATTACCATCATTATCGATTACGGAGTAACTACTTGGTGTATTTATAAATATATATATATAGTTTACATATTTGCAACCATATAATGTAATATAAGTCATTAAATGTAACCCCATGTCATTATATGGTAATTACATTTTAATTTAAGTACTTGGTTGACATTAGTAATTACTGTTTATCTATCCAGCAATGGTTTTAAATTAGATAGTATTATCATTGAAGGTAACTTGTACTTACAGTGGAATTGGTACTCTAAACAGAAGCATGTTTACTCCCATTGTATTACCATATCATAATAGTCATATGATATGAGCTTACCCTGTAATGTATAATGCAATGAAGTAGGGTATATAATTAAAATTAAGTAGTAGTTGCTATATATTTACAGAGCAATACCTATGTATGTACATGCTAAATAAAAGTAAAAAAGTACCATTATTACCAACAAATTATATTTTTTTTTTCTGAAAATAATCTAAAAATGCTGTCGAAGATGCTTCGAGAGAGCCTTCAGGCTGGAACGCTGTCATTTGATACCAGCTTTTGAATTAAATAAATTCAATTGAATCACATTAAACTACACAAATGCAAGACGTTACATAGCGTGTCTGAACAGCCTTTTAAGGTTTAAAATGAGTGATTTGACGTGTGCTGTATAGGTAAAGTAGAAAAACATGTAGAAAGTGTCGTCGCCTCAGCTTAATATATCATCACAATCAGACACAATGAAAAATAAACAACAAACGGGTGCAATTCCCGACTATGGCCACCAGGGAGCGCTAACTAATAACACAAACGGGTGTAATTCCCGACTATGGCCACCAGGGGAAGCTAACTAATAACACAAACGGGTGTAATTCCCGACTATGGCCACCAGGGGAAGCTAACTAATAACACAAACGGGTGTAATTCCCGACTAGGGCCACCAGGGGGAGCTAACTAATAACACCGATGTCATCCATGACAATATGGTTATTGTGCCATCTGCAACACATCCTGAAATGTTCCTACTCTTAAACTAAGCAACAAGGAAGAAAAACTAGATAACTAGGATAAGATGATGAAAAACCACAGGAAATAAACACCACTGGAAATGATGTTTCTTCTAACAATGTATATGATATCCACTGCATTAATGAGGTGAGGAAGAAACACAGACATCTCAGAAGATGAAACTGTACCCCCCCCCCCCCTATATAGTACACTATATGGGGTGTATGCCATTTTGTAGGGGTGTCCGAATACTCGTATCCCACAATGCACCGCAACAAGTAGTGAGCATGGATGTACCCTAGACGAAGGGTACATAATGCATTACGAGACATTAAGAATGACTACAAAAGTCTATAAAAAAATGACATGCCGGGAGAAAATGGTTAGAAATGAAAGTACCTTTGACTTTTTGTGATGATTGTTGAGTTTTATAATTATATCTATTAGAATTATATAGATTATAATACTTTTGACAGCGCCGACTCTAGTATCTGAAATCTCAGCCATTGCTGTTGAGTGCACTATAAGTGAGTGCACTATATAGGGAGTAGGGAGTAGGGGAAAGGGATTTCGGACACAGCATGTGTGCTCAACTTGAAACTCTTGAACCTCTGCCACCGCCGTCATTCTCTTTCATCATTACGTGAAAATGTTCCGGCTCAAAAAAGCACAAAACGAGTTTTTTTATTACAACCAACTAGAGCTGCAACCGATTAACCGAGTAATCGATGACAGAAATAATCGCCAACTAATTTGATAAACGATTAATCGGCAGCGATTAATCATTTCCTTGTTTGGCCCATTCTTCGTTCAAACGTGTTGAATATATGTTTATTCCCAATGCCAGGCTCTATTCCCAGTCTCATGGCCCTGCCGTTTCTCTTGGCTTGAATACTGTTAATCCCCACAGCAACACAAATAACACAAATAACACAAATAACACAAATAACAAGAACATTTGGGTGAAAAACCAATATGTTATAAGTTAGCATAGAACAGTAGGGTCTTGGAAATGTTACCAATAATCGAGGATAGCACAACAGCAAAAGTTTGCAATACTGAAATTGCAATTTTTTTTCATGCCAACAATCGTTGCGGTTTAAGTGAAAAATGAAGCGATTCATCAATTTAATCGGCAGTAAAAATGGGCAATCTATCGACGATCAAAATAATCGTTAGTTGCAGCCCTACAATCAACTGATCTTCAATCAGCTGCTCCTGGACCATCCTGGGTGTACGTACAGAGATGAGACTTCCTCCCACACGGCTCCCCCTAGGCTAGTTTCTGGTGGGTCTCCGTCTCCTGCTGGGTGAGCTTCTCTTCGGACACCACGGTCATCCAGGGCGACACGGAGCGCGTGATGGTCTGCTTGGCCATGTTGTAGTGGTTGATGATGGTGAACAGGCGGCCCCGACCCTCGGCGCGACCCTGCCCCGGGGGGTAGTAGCCGTATAGAGAGGCCGGCACGCAGCGGCCCCGCTGGGTGGGAACAGGGGGAGCAAAGGATAAGTTGAAATAATAGGGCTGTTGTATGGGGACGTTATCATCGCGGTCAGACAAACAGACAGAGAGTGATATTTGCATTTGTCCATTTAAAAGTCTTCTATTATTGATCTTTCCAGGGTAATATGCTATCAATGCCAGCAGATGGCAGCCTAACTATGTCCATTGTGTCTGTAAATAAAAACTATTTGGCACAATTGTCTTTTTCAATAATAGTCAAATTAAATAAACAGTCATGATGGCATTTAATGTTTTTATTTTCTATAAAATAAAATCTTTGTGCAAATTGAAAAACTTTAGATAGTCAAGAAGATTACTATATAATGAAATAATCACAGTTTCACTAGCAACAATAAAATCATTGTGCCTTAATACTGGTTCAATATAAAATAAACAATTTCTATTTTATAATAACATACCGTCTATTATTAATAGTTACTACTCCAACACCACCAAGCATTAAAATAAAATATGATATGCAAACTAAAGTTATATTTCAATGATTCAAATTATAACTTTGAATTAAAACTAAGAATTATGTACTTAACAAAGTAAAAGGACCAGCACATTATTAATGTGTTTTGGGAAAATTTGCACAGCCATCCATTATTTCATTCATAAAAACACTCGTAGTTGAGATTCGTGAACAACACATCATATTAGCAGTTCAGTTGTATTTTTAGCATTGAAGCTAAAAGTATTGAAGCAGAGTTACCATGGGAGTTACCATGGGAGTTACCAGGGGAGTTACCATGGGAGTTACCAAGGGAGTTACCATGGGAGTTACCAAGGGAGTTACCATGGGAGTTACCAGGGGAGTTACCAGGGGAGTCACCATGGGAGTTACCATGGGATTTACCAGGGGAGTTACCATGGGAGTTCCCAGGGGAGTTACCAGGGGAGTTACCATGGGAGTTACCAGGGGAGTTACCATGGGAGTTACCAGGGGAGTTACCATGGGAGTTACCATGGG